>JABASC010000139.1:0-62643 GCA_019776185.1 Plutomurus gul
GGGTAAGCCCAAAACCCGGCTCGGCTCGGCTCGATCGGAGCACTAGTGTCTCACCACTAAAAGTTGATACACAAATGAATATTAGATATTTGACCTAACGTTTTATCTTAAAGCAGTTTAAAAGTGTATAGGTAAAAGAGCTCTCAGCCCACCACCACTTCTTCCACTCACACTTCCACTACTAATACATTATTTATGAGATGCACTGACCCGACGTCACTGCTTTCAAATTCCAACATCAAATCAACAGTGGCGTAAATAGGGATGGGGCATGGGATGAAAAGGGTACTCATGAAACCATTTTAAAGGTTAGTTTAGACGTTTTTAGAAGGGGCGATTGCCCCGTACCCATAATTATTGCTACTCCACTGAACCCACACTAATAGCTTTATAACTTTCACTATACACTTATAATTGACTTACTGTTAATAATTAGTTAAACGCATTTTGTCTCACTTTCGGGCCAACGTTGACCATTTTCATTGCAGGAACAATTTAGAATAAACAAGTATTTAAACAGTAGACGTGATAGAATGTGCTTAAAGGTAATCGAATGGTTTGCCATCATTTTGGTTGGAGTATGGAATGGTTGCGTCCCAAAATGGTGCCAAGTATGTATAAAATTAATTAGACTAGGTTTAGTTTTGTGTGGGTAGGATAGGTACATAGACAAAGTGCAACCAATTCCTTAATTCAGCCATTATTTTAATTGTACTCTGTAATAATGTTTCATACGTGTAGTTATCATTACACGAAAATCCTTACGTCACTTCTTATTCAAAAGAATATTTAATTGGAGCGCACAGGTAAATTGGTATTAGAAAGAAGACAAAAAAGGTAATGAAAGTTGCAATATTGAGGTAAATCCCATAATAAGTCTGCTTTGTGTTTGCACTATTGACTTGTAGGTTGTAATCGGTGTGTGCTCAGAACGACTTTTCCTTTCTGATTCATAGACAGGCATTAGGGTGGGTCCATAAACTACGTAGTCCAAGAGGGGGAGGGGGTCAACGCAAAGATTACACAAGACGACAAAAAATAACGAATGTCCACAATACAGTGATAAAAATGACAAAAAATTAAATTTACATATAAATTATCTAGACAAAATTTTTAAAAAAATCGGGAAATTTTAAAATTTCATTTCAATGGGGACACTGTTTTGCCAAAATGTGACATTTATTGATCTCTGCTTTCAACATGAAAAAAATGGACTGTTTAGGGGGAGGCTGTGTAATATTTTGGATCTACGTATTTTACGGATCAGCCCAACAGAGAAATGTTAAAAGTGCAGGTCCTTCTAAGTTTCATAATTACTGTGGGTTGCTCTGCGTGTCTACCTATTTATTAAGTGCTATATAAAAGACCATTAGCACTACCATCTAATTTAATCCCTAAAATTAAATCTTTTCTGTGGCACACAAGGAAATTGACGGTTGACCATTAGTGCCACGTATTCATACTTAAAAGCCATTCTCTGTGTGTCTCTCTCTCTAAGAATCCAGTGAGCAACAAGAGCCCAACAATAAGAAAGTAGCTTACACATTTCTCTATTGGATTATATAATGACAGCAAATCCTATTGTTATCGGTGGCATTGTGTTCGTATTTGGTTGGGGAGCTTACACAGATGCAACACAAAGTGTAATCAATGTCCGCAGATGCAATAACAAAGAACCAGTCAACGCCACTACGCCAAACACAATAAACTACTTAACTGGGAATTCTTATTCCATTTTGTCAACACACAGAAAATATTATTGCTCCGTGTGGAAATACTTTCTAAATGACTTTTCATGTCCAGCTTCTCAATAAATGGGAGAATTGGTCTTTTTCAGACCAATTTACTATAATCCTCCTCCATCTAATAAATTACTAGTAAAAAAAAATTATAAAAAATTTGACTTTTTTTCTGGTTGCTCTTAAAACAGTCAAACAGTGTGTGCTGGCACACGGGTCAATTACATTAGGGTTAACAGTTAACTTGCAAGTCGACTTGGTAATAAATTACCACCGGAACAAACAAAGGACAGGTCATTATTTTATTACTTTTTTTTGTCTACCATTGACAAAACTGGAAAATGAATAAATTCTGTTGGGTTAATAAGGAATGGAGGTCTCTGCCACTGTATTAAATAGCCAGGGGCAGGTCCACGGTGTGTTTATTGGGGGTATTCATATCGTGCTATATGTTACAGTATCTCCTCGTTTGCTCCCTCCCCAATTTTACCGGTTTTAAATTTCTACTTCAGTGGGGAGGGGGCAAACCCCCGGATCCGCGGCTGATATTAGCATATATAGAATAGATAGCATATGTTAAATGTTGGAATAATTAAATTGGATAGTTGCTAATAAAGTGAACCACGAGCCAAGGTATAAGAAGATATACTTATCTCTGTACCAGTAAAAAAAAAAAGAGATAGAAATATGCATGGATGACTGCTGCAGTTAAATAGGTAATGAAATTGGCCGTGTCCATTCATCGAGATGATTCAACATTATTTATTGTTTTTTCCCTGTGAGAGGGCAATTGAATGGAAGTGGTGGCCGGGCCGGCGAGAATATTCTCAGAGTCTCTGAACCAGAGAACAGCCACACGGTGAGATTACAGAGATTTCTACAAAGAATCAGAGTCATGAAAGAGAACAATGAAACATGAAAGTGAATAACATTCAGAACTGCATAGGCATTACAGATAATTCGTCCACAGTGTGTCACAGTGCAGACTCCAGTCAATGCTAAATTCAAAAAACGAATTCAGTTCTTAATTCCGTGACGTTTCAGTGTAAAATAAAAAATAATCCCTATTCACATTGCGTAAGAGCAAAAATTTGTGCAAAACAAAGAGTTAATTAGTAAATAATTCAATTGAAGTTCGTTTTTTGTCATTTGCAATATCGTGATTTTATGTGTGAACATGGCCCTTTGTTAATAGTTGCACTCTCTCGGTCAATCAGTGTTATTCACGTGCAGAACATGTAACATGGGCAGAGAGAGGCACGATTATTATGGAAATGTGCTGTGGAATGGAAAGGCTCAGAGAGTTCCGTTGCATTTTATTGCACATTCTGATGCAATGTCTACGTCTGGTTAAGTTTTTGTCTCTCTTGCATCTCTATACACACAGCATCATCATCTGTGTAGTGAGCAGACACTGTGCTGCATGTGCGTTTCCTACAGGGTTCGTCATCCTCCCTTTTTTCATCATGGGGTTTTTTAAATTTAAAATTTTGGTTGCGTTTCTGAGAATATCCAAAAAAAATCCAATTTCGCGTGAAATTTTTGCCCTATTTTTAATTTATTAAACCCAAACTGAGAAAAGTCCAATGCCGTTTTACATAGCTCTAAAAAAAAGCAAACCCTAAAACCCATGTGGTGTTTTTCCATACAAACCCTGTGTTTTCGATCCTTTGTCTTCCGCATGAAACTAAAACACAATGCACTTGGAACACTTTGATGAATGAATGGGAAATGATGTTATAGGGCAGTGTGTGTCTGTGTCTGTGTAGATGGCCGAGGCGGGAGGAAACTATTGTGTTCTCATTGAAAAATTCGAATGTATTTCCATAGAACAACAACAAGAAGGACGGAGAGCGACTGAATTCGTATAATTTTCCAGTGTAATCAGAGATAATATCTAAACACTGGGAGACTGTGTTGTCAATTGTATTTTACAGGAAGAAAATGCACACACTCCGCGCCGTTCACTATGCAATTGTTGCACACAATGGAAGAAGTTGAAAGAGCAGAGAGAGGTCTCTCTTTGTAATGTTTACCATTTATGAATAAATATGCATTCTAGTGCACCTAATGGATGGTGATTTAGATTTATACATCCTACTACTGATCTCTATCACAGAATCCAATGCATTGCCCCGACCAGGGTTTCGCCGGATTAACACACTGGGATTATTTGCTGTGATTGTCACAGTGCACTCCGTCTCGTGATTAATGTGATTTACTATTGTTTCCATGTATGAATTAATCCAATTTTTCACATCACATCTTCCCACTGTGATGGGATTTTTAGAAGAGAGTGTGATTTACGAAACCCTTTTCCCAAGTCTAGATGCACATGCATCATAATCTTGTAAATGAGATGGAAATTGATTCTAATTCTTCTACGCACTAATTCATCTCATTTACTCACTCATTGTCAGTTTAACTCATAATCATCATCGCTATTAGATTTTACTGAAGAATCTCATTTAAATACAAGCAAGCATTGTATAGAGATGTTCTCTGGTTGGAAAAAATTCCAGAACGTTCCCAACTAAATATTTGTGCGTAAATGGAAATCCTGTCAATTAGAAACATTATGACCTTCTTCCTGATATTAACTTGAAATCCAGAAATAATTACAAACACGTGAAGGCTATCAGACGGGAGGAAACTGGTGCAGTAGTCCAAACAATTAATATATTAGCATACTAATGATAGGGAACTACCTTAGCCGTGCCCATCCCAAATTTAGATTCTAGTTACGCCACTGACCTTCATACTAGGACAAAATTCGATACATGTTTTACATAGCTCAAAAAACCTCTGATTTTCCGTCTCATCATAAAAAGTGAACTACTTCGCTAAAAATGATTTTTACCTTCACGAAATGAGAAACAATATTTTAAAAAATCTTAGAAATGAGTGACGCGGCTGGATTAGATCGAAAAGATGCAACATTTCATCTCAAATAAGAATTTTTTAAACTGCCCCCATTATTAAATCAACTACGAATTTGGGCATAATATAAAAAATGTCCTGTACTGGAAAAGAAGCAGCTTCTGTGAGTTAGCGATCCAGCACAAAGGCAAGAGAGGAAAATTCCCAGACTGTGCAGCTTGCTAAAAATTAGTTAAGGACACCTGGATGGTATGATGGTGGGGGCGCAGGTAGAATTAAGAGAAACGTTGCGTCTCTTCTCGTTGATGATGAATTGTGCGGAGGAGGAGCACGGATTGTAATTAATTATTTTGCTGCTTGCATGTAGCAAACATGATATTCAAGTTGGAATGCTGCCCCGTCCTACGAGTACAGCACACGGACAGACAGACAGACGGACAGACTGAAGTGGAGGCGCGCTTTACATAAATGTAGCTCATCAAGTCATTCGATCTATTCCACTAAATTATACAAGCAAGGAATCCAGTCTGAAGACAAGTGCACAGCAAAAGATGATGACCACTCGTTGCAGTAAATAATGCACACGCAAAGTCCATATTATATTCTGTACTATAAACTGTCTTGTTGCGGAAAAAAATCCTATGTTATAATTCGTGAATTTCTAAAGGTGCAGCATTAAATTTTCTCATTAATAAGAATGCTTAGTTAAATTAAACACGGCGCTTAATGATTTTTCCCGTCAAAACGGAATACAATTCTAGATGGCTGTGTATGATCCCGAAAAATTTTTGTCTGGCGGTTAACGGGAAAGCGACGGTTACAAAAAACTGAACAAATTACTGAGAAATGTCAATTTCGGAAATAAGTCGTTTATTATTTTAACCGATGGAGCTCTAGTTTTGACTTTGAGATTCTTTGGTAGTAAAAGTGGAATGTGAGGAAAGCGGATGCGTTGCTTTTAGAAGTATGCGTGCACACTGTGTATAATTATTGGGAAGGACGACGGTGGGTCGCCGATATCAATGCTAACGTGATTTAAGTACATGCTGTGAGAGTACGTGGTATAAATATAAATAGTATAGAGGTGGTGCATGGCTTGTTGAAGGATTTGACAAAGCGTTTCGACCACTGAACCAGATTGACAAGAGGATCAGCCGATGAGCGTACACGAAACATCTGTACTTTCTCGTATCTGCTTGCATCTAATCTCTCACTCTCGCTGTCTCTCTGTGTGATTCACCTCTGTACGTGGGATGAGACAAAAATTCGATTCACGGCACCCTACATTCAGAATCATCTCGCTCATGGCAGGGTTTCCGTCTGATTATCACACTGGGATTAATGTGATTGTCACAGTGCACTCCGTCTTGTGATTAATGGGATAAATGAGATTTTTACTATCCTAAGTTATAATTTGCTATCCTTAGCTTGTTATGAATTAATCACAATTTTCACAATAAATAATCCAATTACTCCCACTGTGATGGTATTTTTACCAACAAGAATGTGTACTTTGCGAAACCCTGCTGATTGCTTTCATAGTCGCACATCAACACACAGACACAGTGATCCGAATAATATCAGTCCGATTTCCCCGTGCCCTGCCCACCCTCTTCTTTCATTACTTTCGTAATCTCTCTCTCCCCATTGTAAATCCTGCCCGTTTTCCACTAATATATTATTATTTCTGTTTCCATTGTCATTATTAGCGCCGTGAATGTGAATCGCGTCCTCACACTGACAAAACTCCATCCGAGTAAAGGGATGTAATTCCCTGGGTCCTATATCTTGTAATGACCCATATTACTCAGCAAAGCCCCATACGTACGATTCAGGGTTTAAGGTGGAAAAATCAAAATCGGGAATTCCCATTTATTCCCACTGAAAAAATTGGAAATGGTAAATAAAAGCGGGAAAATTGGGGTTTTCACGGGGAATTTCCACTTTTCACACTACCTGGATGGGGCTGGACATTGTAAATTATTCATTCGTGTTTAGTGCACTTTTACAGATATTATTGTCTAGTATTTATTTCAATGAGAAATGATTGGATGATCTATGTCACCCTGTACATCTTACAGTAACAAAAGTCCCTATACATATGTACATTATACACGCTTCTATAGAAATGTATGTGCTTATTTTATTAGAGGACATGGTATTTGTGTTATTGTTGTTGAGAGCGGGGAGAACAGATACGCGCATTGTATGCCCACCGCCACCACCACCGACTCTTATTGTAAAGGAAATACGAATCGGAAATCGCATCCAATTTGTCACTTTTAATCTGAGTCACTGCAAGTGAAGCATGCACGTGGATAATTTTCACTGCAACTTATACGACAACGTGTGCGTTCTACACCACTCCTAATAAATACAATGCAGTCTCATAACATTCGACAAAGAGCAGCCACAGAGAAAACACTTTAAACGACGGAATTGAGAAAATGCTACAAGCTGAGCCGTTTTGGGCTGAAGAAGACCAAAAAGTGTAGCGGTAGCAGTGGCGTAACCACTGTTGACGAATGTAAAAAGGATTTCTCAAATTTTTCATGAAATAACCAAAAATAATCAAAAATAAAAAAGTTCAATGCCTTTTTTACGTTGCTCACGCGCCAGTTTTCATTAAAAAAGCCTGTATTTTAGCGCGATCTTTGTAACTACCGTAGGGAAATGGGGACAATGTCCACACAGGATTTTTGCGTTGCATAATTTTTGTGTCATAGCTCCACCATTTCTTGTTTACCCTATCCCATACCAGGTTAATATCCCTACAATGTTCCACCCACAGTGGTTACGCCACTGATAGACAGAATGCATGTATTGTTATTGTTTTGACTGACTATGGTTCATACATCTACCAACAACTCGTATCCTCCATGCGACAACTCGTACTTTACAAGCGTGTTGCGTTCTTTGCACATAAGGATAATATTAAAGGAGACATGCAAGCAGCAGGCATGTGTATTATATTTATCTCCTATGTATACTACATTCAAGGTGGATAGTAGTGAAAAGTAAAATATTTGTAATGCACAAAGTTGCAGTTGCACGATGCACTGAAAATGGGACACGACCAGTGGCGTATCCAGAACGAATTTTTGGTATGGGCATGGGGGTACAGCCTATCTTACTCGTGTTAATTTAGCTCCTCCCACTTTTGCCTTATCCATATCATTATGTTAATTGTTACAATTTGGGGGAGAGGTCATAGGGCCCCTGTGCTCCCTAAATACGCCCTTGGACATGACGACGGGCGAACACAATTTCTTTTTCGTGTGTATTAAATAATTTTTTTCACTCTTTTAAGAAACAAACCCGCTTTGCTGCTCTCTCTCTCTCTCTCTCTCTAGCAGCCAGGCGACAGTAGAATATTTATGTACACTACCGATGTGTGTATAAAAAAATCGAGTCGAATGACATGTAAACATGAAATCAAGAAAAAGGTGACTTTCTTCAAAGATTTTGTCTCATGCAACTTTGATAAAGATCTAAAGGAATAATTTCTGAAAAAGCGAATGTCCAAAGGATTTTTAATGAAAATAAATTGCACTGCGTGTTTATATATGAAAAATTTAGTTAAAAATGTGCACCCAGGAATTGCACGTGTGTATTCTCTGAGTTTCCATTCAAAGAAATTAAATATTTTTGTGTAGCAACAGGTATAGACAGCCAGTGGGGGCTAAAAAATCTCCAGGAGACTTTTTCATACGAACCTTCGGCCAAGACAAATCAGAGTGTCAAAATGATTATGTCCAAAATGAGCAAAATTAATTTCACATATAAATCACCTATGCCAAATTCAGAATTGGTGTCAATTTTTGTCTCAAATTAAATTTAAAAATTCAAAGTCTGGATAAAATTCAGGAATTCTTTTTATTCGAATATATTACATTATATCGATTTCCTATATGTTTTTGCTAGTGCCCGATTGTAGTCTGCATTTGAGTTTATAGCTCAATAATGAAAAGAGCGGACCTGACAGCATTTATTGTATATATTACCACCGCGGCTATAATGAAGGTGAACTTGAACCTGAAAAGTTCTCTACAATTTACAAACAGCAGGCTTCTGATTCCAGCCACCGACATAATCCTTCCTCTCCATTCATCCGACACGCAAGTATTACATTCCCCCATGCATATACATGCATATGTAGAGTTCAGTGGTGAGCCAGTGAGAGGACACTAGTTATTATTTTAATACCAACTACTGGTATTCCATTATGAACACTTTACAGAACTGTGTGCACATTTAAAATAAACTCTGGCGATAAACTCGCTGAGGGTGGCCAGCGCAATAATAAAAAGCATTAAGCGCATAACTATTTCACGTGTGGCGAGGGGCCATAGGAAAAACCTTTAACCACCACCACCACTGTGTGTGCATAGAAAAAAGCAATATTTTTAGGACAAAAATTGTGAAAATGTATAAGTATTTGTTTCGAAGGAATTTTCGTTTGCTCATTATTAAGTTCTGTGTGTAGTGGCGTAACTGGACACAAGGCCTTCTGGTCCCTTTTCTACAAAAATGTCCTACTTTTCCACTTTAAAACTTAACAAGTGAACGTTGAGCCTCTGGGTCCCCCCGGTCTAATTACGCCACTGAGTGGGATTCATGTAAGCAACAGCTGACGTTTGAGGATATGAATAAGAGGACGAGGCTGAACTTTTAGGTCTTCATTGTGAAGGAAACATTGTTGATGAGAAGGCCTTAAAGCCGACGTGCGGCACGGAGTCGATCAGAAAGCTTCAAAGGGTTCACCGAATAAAAGACTTGCAGTTACTCATCTGCAACAAAGCAAAGGTGTCTGCAATTTCCTACTTTGTCCTTCTTCTGTAGAACTGCTCATAATTATTTGCTACCTATCTGCATTAGCATTACGTAACTAGAGAGCGCACCGTTTTTTACATTGAAGCAGTGGTGGGTCTTTGGCAGTGGCGTATCCTAAGTACATATTTGGTAGGGTCATGGGGCTTAATCACGTTATTTTAGGTCCTTCCACTTTTGACTTCTCAATCCTTCCTTGGTTAGTTTTTGCACTAGTGGGGGCACAGTACCCATAAAAACGCCCTGTATACTTTCTACTTACTAGTGCTTGCGTTTTGATTAGAACGTATGGGTACTGTTAATGGATTCGTTTTCTCACAAGCAGACAGTAAAAAAAGTTGCTGCAATTTTTAAAATTATTAAAATTACAGACACTCGTTCAGATTTTTACGCCAGCAGAAGAGGAAGACTGATAAATTTGCAAGTGAACCTGTTGGATTTTTTTCTGCTCAAGTAAAAGCAGTTGCAGTTACAATAATATATACTAGTCCACACTCACAGATAGCAGTGAATATATACTTTTACTGCTGTGCACTTTCATCTTTGAGGTTTCTTCTTTGATTTTGGTGTGTGGTGTGCACTGCCGTTCCTCTCGCTCATCTTCCCTAATCTCGTTATTTTATTGCAGCATTTAAATTCAGGGGACTATCTTGTCGTTTGTGAAAATGCCACTTTAGTTTATCACCGCGTGTACTCTTTCTACACTTTCTACACAGGTGCAGCTAAATCAGTGGTGTAACTATAGGATGGGGCTGCCTGCCGGAGCCGTAACCTTGCGGTAATAGGCTTAAAGGGTTTAATCATCCCCACCATTTAACTTTTAATAGCGGAAAATTAGCAAATTTTTGTGGGGGACCCTTTGCTCAGGATTATTGCTACGCCACTCAGCTAAATGATGATAATAATTGTAATAGTGGAACAAGCAGAGATGGGAATAAATGACCGAGCTCCTGCCCCGAATCGTTTTTTTTCTGTATTTTTTGTAGACCCCTTGTAAACACATTTCGTATTTACATGTACACAGAAATTTAAATAGGAATTCTTAGGATTTATTTCTGGTTCTGGCATTTATATCCGTGCGGCAGTGCACCTGTAAGACGTTATTGTTCTCGTATCACTTGTCGACTCATTTTTATTTACGATCTCCATCCAACTATCTCATTGAACTTCTGACGCCCACTTCTCGCCCCATAAACAATTTTTCTTATATGGAACGCAGTTAGGTAAATATTTATCACCCAAATGTCGGAAGAGCGACTTTGACGCCGTGTCCCTATACAAGCATCTTATTTCTATTTAGTAGTAGTAAATGTCTCTTTTAGAGAAGATTGCAGTCACATTAAAAAATTGCACCAAGTGCACTAAAAAGATTAGAAATAATGTTTACTTGAGTACACGCGTTAAAGCGTTGATGACGCATTCAGAGAACTCGACAATTGAGAAAAGTTTGTGAAAGAAGTGAGTTTTTTTATTTTTACACCGTGGCCACTTACTGTTCCCTCGTAAAAGGTTGACGGATGATAGACAGACGAGTTTTCATTCTTTTTATGGGGGCAACGAGATTGTCACTTTTTAAAAGCGTGTCTTACGTATTGTCATCGAAATTATTATTACTATCATTATTATAGGTTGCTGCTTGTTATTTTATTATGTTGTTAGGAGCATGATTTTCGTTTTAGGACCTTTTAGGAGAAACACTGCAGAAAAAGAGTTGGCAGTTTCTTCTGCTGTCAAATCAAGCAGTCCAGGGTATCCGACTCGTAGGTTGTCGGAACCGAATGGGTCGAATTTTTGGAACAATGCACGGTATTGCAGCTTACATGTTTCTTATGTATACAGGAGTATACAAAAAATCAAGGTTTCGGGTGCTATTATCACAGTGGGATTAATTACTGTGATCAAATGTTGTGAAACTTTTGGTGTGATTAATATGATCTACAGTATGTTACAAGGGATAAGGACAACCCATTAATTCCATCACATTTAATCACAAACCATAGTATTTAATCCCACTGTGATGGGATTTTAACTGAAAAAGTGTGACTTATGAAACCCTGCCAAAAACCCATGATCAGGGCTTTTGGTCCAAAAACCCTTGATTTAGTTCCCTGTGTTCGTCTTCTAGTAAAGTCTGAGAGTGTGGCCAATCTCTTTCTACTACTAAAAGCAGACATCCACGCGAGAAGTGAATAATACTTTTCTTCTCTATACGAAAGTTCAGTGTGTACAAAGTATGTATAAATAGCGTACACACAAAACCCTAAGCATTACGCAATGTATGAAGCAAAGTCATAACATAAAGCATTCCGGTCTAGTCTCGAAAGATTTTTGATAGATTTCACCAAAGAACTTTCGCACACAGGATCTATTTCTACACAATTCTAGAAGAGGTAAAAATCGGATCGGACTACACACAACCCGAAACTACGTATTCCCTTCATACAAATGTTTGTACGCGCAGGTAATTGCGTAGAAACATCTTATTACCCTTTAGTATCTCATTATGGGTCGTTATTGTGCAAGAAATGCATCTGCATGCACGTAAAAAGTTCTGGATAAGGTAAAATACATTAACGTGGATGGTGGTAAACGACTTGGTCAAGGTGTCCCTTTAACAATGTTTAGTAAATAGACACGACGCATATCTTAATACGTGACTTCTTAATCTCTTCAATTCCAAAATATGTGAAGGTGGATAAGTGGAAGCCAGGCTCAAAGTCAAGGACACTAATAATAATAAATATTTGATTTAAGAATTATTTGTTTCGGATGAAATAATACTCCGCGCTCTGATGATCACTTGGATAGTAATAATAAATGCCTGGGAAAATAAGATCTATGTAGAAAGTGTCCCCATGAGTTTTTCTAAGAGAAAAGTGAAGTAAAGTGCGGTGAAAGTGAATGAGTGCATTGTGTACGCTCAGTGGCGTATCTAGAATTCATATTTGGTAGGGGAATTGGGGCACAGTATAATTTACTCGTGTTAATTTAGCTCCTCCCACTTTTGCCGTCCATATCTTTCCTATGTAAATTGAAACAAAAAATTTTGGGTTTGGTGGAGGGTACAGGACCCCTGTGCTATCTAAATACGCCCTTGTATAGGCTTCTACTATTAGGTGCCGTTCACTCTAAATGCTCCGTCGATTCGAACTGAAGAGAAGTTCATGTCGAAAAAACTCCCCAGTAGTTCATTCAAGCTCTGGGATACATTGTAATCCCAACTATATGGGTTTATACATTACACACAATGTGTGTGTGTGTGTAACAGAGCAGTTGGCAGAAAAAGTGAAAAGAGGAAGAGGAAAAAGTCTCACGTACTTAACAGTTGCAATGTATGTATGTATACATATTATATAGATAATGGTAATATGATTTAGACGCACGAGAAGAACCACCAACCCAAAGGGATGAAAAAACACTGGATTTTTTTAAAAGAAAACCGCGCCCATCGGTTTTCGTCCCAACTTTCTCCTTAATACAATCGTTTTGGTATACTGAAAGAAAAATTGGACAAAAACCCCAACTTTTTGGGTTTTTATCTAGAAAAAAACCCACGACCCAAAAACGGGTTTGTTACCGGGAGGGTTTTTTTTGGGTTAATAGTTATAATACTACATGCTGCCCTCTTAACATGGCACAAAAAACCCTACCTCGAAACACCATAATACCCCGTAACCCAAAAAACCCACAGTCAGGGTTTAAAGTAAAAAAAACTGGGTTTTAACAACAGTGGGGGTTTGGCAATGCCTGCTTTGCGTGTTCCCAGAGAGCATACAGTTCTAGTATCAATGGCATAATCTCTGTGTGCTTGGAACACACGTGCACCACCACCAGCACGCTGCTCACATTTGCTCGTGTCTCACAAGAAGAGGATGCTATTTTCTATATATGGATTGCCAGTGTCCTGTCTTGATTCCGGTATCGTCTTCTGTGTGCACTGTGTATACATTATTTTACGATCGGAGCCGGAGAGGACTGAAGTAGAATTGATGCGACTAAAGTGCACTGGTAATAAGTGTGTAAGTAATACTGAAAGGGCAACCAAGCAATAACAAGAAATCTATCGTAGCTTCAACATAGCAGAAATAGCAAAGAAGAAACGAGCTGTCATCCCGTACAACCACTTGCCCCCTTCAACACACACACACACACACACACACACACACACAGACACAGACACACACCTCTAAAAGCAATAGACGAACATAACGGTGGATTTGCAGACGCATAATATTTATAGATGTGCCATCGTCCCCACTAATCTTTCTTCTGCACATTCAATTCAATGGCGACCATTTTTTTAGCTTTTATTTTATCCACACGCATCTCTGAAATTTTTTACGTAGGAATTGATCCGATGAATTCAATTGTCAGCAAAATAGTATATGTTGTCTTTGCAGTATACGAATAAGGGAATGGAATCAGCAATTAAGGTAATACAGTAGCAGTGGCGTATTTAGAAAAAGTACTTAGTGGGCTCAGCCCTAGCATTCATTTAATATGGATACCAAACTGCACAGTAGAACTTTACAATTATTGTATGTTGTTGTAATAACCCAATGGTTTGGATGCAATTACAAGAACCTTTAAAATTGTAAATGGAGGTCAGAGGGAGTTTTTTTAAATCGAATGAACAAATTTCATAAAAAACAGATAAAATTTTCTGCAGTGCAAACAATTTTTGACAAAGATCGCATTTTGAGTGAAATAAGGAGCGACTGTGATGTGGGATGAACGTTATAGTGTTTGAATAGATTTTGGGTGGAGATTTGGTCCGACCTCTACCCCAAGACACCTACTAAACATTTAGTGTTTAAGATGATTGCACAATGTCTCCACTACGTCAACTTCATCATCCTCGTGCAACTTATCCTTGAATTCCACATGGCGAAAACGAAATGACAGATCAGCGCTTTCACTTTTAGCGCCCCGGCCTTTTCCCCCTTTTCATTATATTTATTATACAGAGAGATAGAGAGAAACTGGACAACTGTGAATGGTTGGGGCAAGTTTGTTATTCTCACAGTGGAGTCTGAAAAATTCTCAATGCCCTTCCGTCTGCTCATCCGGAGCAGCAGCTCAAGGTTCTCCAACAAATAGAAATGCCCAAAAGAGAAATACATAAAATCGAACCTAAATTTGCAGAAAAAAGCTGAAACACTTTATTGGCCTTCTTGGCCCGAATAATAAACGTTCCTGTTGGAAATTATGTTTTGTCGTTTGTTTACTAATTGTCGCAATATTCGTCTGAATACAAAATCCTCTCTTGCCACATTTAAATTTAATTGCTCACTGACAATGAGTGAGAGTCAACTAAATGTATATGTTATGAAGTAAGGCTGTTCTTCCCCCTGTTAACGATAAGGAATTTCAAGAAAAGATTCACTGCCGATGAAGATTTATTTTGGAAAACATAGCTCCTGCTGCTTAAAAGGATATTTAATTAACCGTGCACACATTAATTAAACACTGTCACTGGTGGCACGTTTTATTACGTCATCTATTTATATAAACAGAATAATACTAACACTGCTCCCACCACTTAAACATTAGCTGTTTCTAATTTAAACGATTGTGTGCAAAAATAATCCATGTAACGCATTATACATTTAGAGAAGTTTCGTCCCCAGATTTCAAGTTCACTAATTTCCAACAATAGTAATAAATACAGAGACAAGGGCGTATTTAGGGGCGACGCGGAGGTCCTGTAGCCCACCAAATTGTAGAATTTAATATAAGAAGGATATGGAAGGCAAAAGTGGGAGGAGATACATTAACAAGTGTAAGAAAAGTTGTACCCCCTTGCCCCTACCAAATATCTATTCTTGATACGCCACTGCATACAGGAATTATGCGAGTATATTCATGTTATTTTATGTTATTGTTAGAGCGGCCTCATTGTATTACTACGTACAGTGCAGGAAGAGGAAGAAGAAGCCGGCTGGATGGATGCTACTGTTATTACATTACAGAGATACAAGAATGAGATAATTTATACGAGCAGTGAATATGTATGTAAGGGTGATGCAGCAGTAGATATTCAATTCATTTCTCATGTCGCCCACAACACCATAAAATAAAATGTCCAATGAATTCGTCCAGCGTACATACATTCCCTATTTTATTGACAGCAAAAGGCCCGTCGAATGAACAAGAAGTCTCCGCTCACCAACAACAACAGCTACAATTTGTTCGTCTTCCTTTAATAATATTATTATAATGCACGTTGAATGCAACTGATTTCACTGGCGCTCTCTCGCTTCATTCGCCCCGCGTCCAACAACGTTTCTACATCCGCCATTAAATTTCTGTGCACTTTTTTTTGCGTCCCCCTGTTTATACGGAGAGCATTTTGCTCATGATAGAAGGATACTCACGTTTATTCTCTTGCAGTCTGTCATTGAATAAATGCTTGTAATTTAAATAAAATTGTCGAAAATTATCATCGTTGTTAAAGAAATTCCATTAAGGTATATACAGGAATCAATCGCGTCATAAATCGTCATAAATCAAAATTAATGTTTTTTGAAAAAAAAATTTTTTTTCGTAAGCTCCAGAGTAATTGCATTGTTTTTTATGAATATCTAGCTGGAAATAATGTAAGGAGAAGGTAGACAGACCACTTACAACAACAATTAACTGTTGGTGCAATAGTAATTGAAAATACTTGTTAGGGAAGTGAGTCACAGATTTGCTATGCATGTGAGTTGGCGTATTGTGTCATTTTTCAGTGGTATAAAATAAATCATGAAATGCTTTATGCAATAGATCATACTTGTGAGTTCATTCTTTCGCAAGTCACATTGTGCGCTCTTATCGAATCTGCAAAATATTTCTCTGAGAAGTCACCCAACGAGCAGCGGATGTGAAACTGTAATATAATTACGAATAACGCCTACGCTGTATGTAGTTGACACCCACGCATCGCACTTGGAATATGCAAACAATGTTCAGGTCACCATCAGAGAAAAAAACTTAAACGCATTTAATGCTAATATCCTTTACGGTACTCTGGAGATTAATCGCATAAAAAATGGAAACTCCAGCGGTAGACCCTGTGCAGTGAGACCTGCCATTTAAATCTTCCTGTGTCAAAAATAATAAAGGTTCACATCGTTTCACATCCAAGAGACAATATTTTTTCCCACTTATTCGGAGAGAGTTTCTCTGAAATTGAAAAGAATTGAGACACATTTTGTTCAAATTCGTGGAAATGATAGTTAGTGTGTATTAAAGGTGTCTTTGGAAATAGCAAGTGGAATGAAATAATAAGCAGTGGCGTAACCACCGTGGTACTCGGGATGTAGACGCAGATCATTTTTGGGAATGAATTGTTTATAGAAAAATTAACAGTCAAATTTTTCATTAATTAAACCCAAAACATTATTTAAGCAAATTTAAAGCTCCACCCATTTCTTGTGTTTAGGCCGAGGCCATGTCCCCATATACTGTGGTTACTCCACTGTTATAGCAATGGTAAGAGTATAGCCATAGAAAAAGGAAACTGTTCTGTTGGGTGAAAAAATCGACAGGAGAGTCACATGATATTTTTATTATAATCTTTAGAGAATGTAAATTGATGCACGCGTCTTTTTATCAAATTTGTTCAATGAACGCTCTGCCATCTCCTCTAAGCATAAAACTTTCTTTCTTTCTGTTCAATTATTATTCATCGTCTCATCTTTATTTCTTTTCCATATTTGGAAAGAAAAAGTGCAAAAGTCCGAGCAGCCATTCATTCTTTCTCTCTCTCACAAGAACAACCAGTCAGTACACACACAAATCTTACTTTGGTATTATTACTTTTGTTGCGTGTGTGCACACGTTTCTACAATAGCCAATCTCTAATTGAAATAGCCACAGGGTTTAAACTGGGAAAATAAACACTTTTTCCCACTGGTAAAATGGGAAATAGGAAATAATAAGATCGAAAATGGGAAATTGGAAATTTCAATGGCAATTCTCAATTTTTCCCACTGGAAAAATGGGAAATAGAAAAAAGGGCGAAAATGGAAAATTTAACGTAATCAGGGAAAATGTTTTAAACTGGGATAGCGTTAAAAAGCGAATACTAACGGAAATTAAAATTTCAGTGCAATTTTCCACTGCCGCTGAAATCATGAACCCTGACAGAGCATGTCCTGTGTATGTGCATTCACTTCTCTCACTTAATAGCAACCTATGCATTGAACGTAAGCAGATCCGAGCCCATAATATTATTATATCACCGTATTACTATATATAGATGCAATATAGCTGCATGCTATAGTTAAAGTATGGTTCACAGAGAGATACGCATCCCCTGTTGCGAACTAAACATCAAGTAATTTGTCTTCGAACGTGAATCCACTGAATTTGAAACATTTATTTCCCTTTTATTAGACTAGACAAGAAAAAGTCGAACTTTATTTGGAAGCAACGATCCACCACTCGCAGACGGGAATCTCTCTCTCTCTCTCTCTCAAAGGAGAGCCATGCGAACTTCTCTCAGCCACGTTGACCGCACACACAGACAGACGCACATTCACAATGTAAACCATTGCAGATCACAACACACAGATAGAAAAATACGACTGGCATTATTTTTTATTACAAATAAAATCAGGCTACACAGCACACCAATGCCTTATTTTGTCCAGTTCAATTTCCTGTATGGAACATCCCAGTTGCTGCTGCTCGCAGAAATTCACACAGGAAACGCGTGCAAGAGGAAAAATCTTTTGTTGCAACCTTAACAGAACTTTAGAAATCTTTGCTTTTAATACTTAAAGCATAAAATCTACTAAAGAAATTTTACAGAATCTAAATTCATTCAATTATATCAGTGTTTCGGGTCATTAAATGACAGTGGTGATTAAATGGGAAGAAATATTTGAGGGCGTGGTATTAATGGGTTTAAATCGATTTTGGTGCAAAAATCCTATTTAAATCTAAAAAAAACTGATTTCCTTTAAATTTGGATGAAAATCCAATTACAATTTCTCGAATTTTTCACAATATCAGATTGTAACCTTTAATTTTTTTATATGAAGTAATCTGAGACAAATTGTGCCAAAATCTCTCATATCAATTTCCATTCACTGCTTGTGGATCATTTGATCCTAAGGATTGATAGAAGAATTAATGGAAACAGAAAACAAGATCTGGAATTGAACGAAAAGTGGTTGGACTTGTTAATTATTAGAGAGAGAGAGAGAATATCAAGTACAAATGGGGTCAGTTGTGACACATTGACATTTACTAAATGTTGCGTCAACGGAAATTTCATCCTGTATTCTAATCAAACACTTTATTCCTATTTTGGATAATTTATACTTAAACATTCGCGTCTCGCATCTCACTTTTTGCTCTTTGCAATAAAGTCTATGTCTTCTTAAACTAATTATCCGTCTATGCACACACACATAGACGGTCACAGACGGTCACAGTCACGACACAACTATAATAGGAAGATCCACTTTTCCACGTATTCCCTCGATGCAATTAATTGATATTCCATCTCCGTACGCTGCATATTCCACATTATAATTCTTCTATTTCACTTTTATTAACATTGAACGAGACAACATTCCACAACAACATTCTGTTCCCACAGAAAAGGTCAACGTAAATTTGCTACAATTTTTCTGTCCTATAAACGGTGTTTTTTTTAATTTTTCTGTGCATGTTATAAATAGTATAGTAAGACCAGGGGCGTATCCAGCCTCTACCCCCCAATGAAAAAATTAACAGTAGAATGATAGGGAAGGAGGTGCGGGATGTAGCTAAATTAACATAGGAGGTACAGGGTGTCCCCCAAATACCTTTTCTGGATACGCGCCTGTAGTATTGCATATAGAGAGATTATTTGTGGAAAGGGCAATGGGCTTTTGAATTTATTTATTTGTCTAGGTGGTTAGCATGATGAGTGACTGCTGTGTGCACTTTACACAGTCTCGCCCTCGCCCTCCTTTTAACAGTACAGCACACGAAAAAGATAAGCAGAGATTGACACAAAGTTTCAATTCCGTGACCTAGGCAAGATCAATACAGTTACTTTGCTGTTCGTCCTCTCTCTCTTTACTGTAATTGTGCGTGTGTGGTCTTTCACCTTTCTACAAAACTCTGCCATTCACTTTTAATCACACTCTCTTACATTACGTAAAGCCTACACATAACCAGAGATCAATAAATGTCACCATTACAGATATTTGAACAGTGTCAAAAATGACCAAATTGACAAAAATGGTGGATATTTAAATTTCTCACAAAAATTGGAGCCAATTTTGAATTTGGTACAGGGAATTCATACGTAAATTTAATTTTGACCATTTTTGTCATTTTGGACACTTGTAACTGACAAGATAAACTGTGGCCATTCACTTTTAATCGGCTGTGTAAATAGCACCTAATCCATTAGCACAGCAGTTCTTTATAGGACCAGTTTATTTGCGTAAGTGTAAATAGTAGACAGGGCAGGATGCAAATGAACGCAGCAAGACCTTTTCCAATTATCATCATTTTTAGTAAATCTTATCGTATTAGATTATAAGATGTGCAACATCCTTTCATCCCAATGAATCTGTATGAGTGTTCAGCATCATTGCGTCTTTGACATGTCTAAACATAAGAAGTGCTGCTTTCATTTTTGTCACAGAATTTAATGTGGTTGGTTCTATATCAACATTCGCATTTGGATGCATGTTTTTCGTTGACACGGCCGTTTACAGTGGGGGCAGGGGAGGGGGAATATGAAAGTGCGTTGAAACAATTCACAATCAACTGTTTTGTATGAAAATATTATGAGATGACAACCTGCTATCATCACAGACTGCTCCGTGTCGCAAATATCGCATGTACATATTTGAGATTGGAGAGCAGTCGGTCCAGAGACACGAACAGATGCCAATTCTCAGCATTGGCCCGTAGACAGGACACAAATGTCGATAAACTCATAAATAAACACACAAATAAATGCAACTTCTTCCAAAGGTATCTACTAAATTATACTCTGTCAGCTTTTTTGTATATTCTTTCACACTTTATTGCAAGAATGCTGACTTGAATACCGAGAGCAGTGGATGTTGCATCTAGCAAAGGAAAACTACCCAAGGGTTTTGGGATCTTGCAAGCTACTTAAAAAGGCAAAGGCATCAGCCTTTACTTAATAAAACTTTTCGGGGATTTTTCTAAAAAAAAAAAAAAAAAATTGGGCAGTAACTGATTTTATTTTTTCCTTTCCTAAAAACCCCAAAACATCGTAAAAATTGGATAGTAACTAACTTTTTGGAACCTTTACTAAAAATCCAAAAAGTCAACTAGAGTTGCAGAATAACTCCCTTGGTACCTTTCTTAAAAAACAAAAAGCAACGAAAATTGCGCAATAATCCACATTTTTGTGGACATTTCCTGAAAAAAACCAAAACCCACGAAAAATTGGGCAAGACCCCACTTTTTGGGCTTTTTCCAGCAACAGAAGGTACACACTACATAGAAAAACAGATTGAACCCTGGCTGCATGCCTTTCACTTGATATTAAATTAACAAGAAAAAGTGCGACAGGGCCGCTCAGAACTCGATTACGACTGTGAAAGAAGGAGAAGAAGCAGTGAGAAGAAGAAGTTGACCTAAAGAGTTCACGGTGCACATAATCATGTCTTCATTTCACCTTTAATTCCTTGTGTAGTCTGCCGTCGTTCTTAACACAGTGACTACTATACTGACTACCTATACAAAGTCTGTTCGTCTGCTGCCGATCTCAGTCAGTCAGTCCACCAAATTCACAGGAGTTTTATGCTAATGACGCAGCACACAGACATATATTGGAAAGCGTCAAGAAGAACTCGTGAGCTTGAAAGAGAACTAAGGAACAACTGCGCCGACCTCAGAACCTAATTACATTGTGAATCATGATGATCAAATTCAGACGGCTCAAAAGACCCACTTGAATTTTAATCTAATCAAATCACACCAAAAACGTACATACTTTAAATATGAATTGAAACAGATTCGAGTCCTTGTACAAAAAAGGATTAAAATTCACACATCTGCATATTAGAAACAGTGAGTTGTGTTTTATCTGGACTAGGGTTTAGCAAACGTTTTTTTTTAAATTATACCGAAACTTTTATATTAAGAAAACACTTCCAGGTGGACACGGGGAGCAATAACCCCCCACCCCAATTCTTAATAATTAAACCACAAAACCCCTTGGGTCTATGTGTTATTTAAAATACTGGGTTTTCCATCCCTGCTCTAGAGAAATTAATGCCTTTCTCATAAAGATAAAACGAGTTGAATGTTTCGTGGAAATAATTTTCAACAATGCTTATGTGCACAAATACTAATGTGACACAGATCATCTTATTCATATTTATTTATACTGATTGCTGTTCTGTGTTGCTCTTAAAGGTAACAAGAACATTAAAGATAAAAAACAGTTCCACTGTCAGACAGGTGTTCATGGGGACACGATGCTACCTTCAACTCCTACGTGTTCTGCTGCGCATTCATTATCCCTGCAATTATCAACAAGATTTGTTCACTGCTAACACAATAGATAATTGCTAATTGTTTCTTTTAGGAATAAAATGAAAACAAGGCAATATTTAATATCATTATACAGATGACTTTTAAATTGATAGCGGCTGATGGCGGCGGTCATAATTGTCTTGCAATTATGAAACGATTCATGGATCAGTCCGCAAAAGATAGCAACAAAATACAGAATGCATTCAGATCAGATCGTTACAAGAAAGGAGGCGGAGTCAGGCCAGTCCCTCTTTGGGTAGGTTTTTCGGGCATTTTAAAGAAAAAACTATTGGCGTTTTCTCCAATTTTTCATTAAACAAATGTAAATGGCAATATCAATAATTTTTTTTGCAAAGCTCAAAAAAGTTTAAAAAACCCAAAGTCCATGGATGGGTTTTTAATAAAAATCCATCTTTTTTGCATCCATGAGTAAGTCGTTTATTTGGAAAGAATTGTTTCCACAGAACGTTCAAATTAAAAAAAGGCTTTCCTTCTGTATATGTTTGCAAAAAATTGGAATTGTAAATATGGGGCGGTGGATATCGTTGACCTGCAAAAATTCTACTGGATTTTCAAATGTCAAAGAGATTGAAAGGTCAATAAAAAACTTTGAGTGATTCCATTGTGTGGAGAGTGGTGCTACTCCCATGTCATTTGAACATCTGCGGACTGTACAGGGAAAATTAGAAGACAGCGAGAAGCAGTGTTTACAGAAAGGAAATTGTTGTCAGTGGGACACGCGATGGACGTTTGCTGTTTTCCAAGAAGAAGAAGCACAAATAGGAAGATGACTTTAAGGAGGAAAGAAGGTGAATTTCGAGAATAAACAGATGTTCAAGGAGTTGGAGGAGGAATTGCAACCGTTCCTACTAAACTAATGATTGATTGAGTGACTCATCTGCATGTCAAAAGAAAAACTAGTCACTAATATTTTTCTACTACCACAACAAGTGGCGTATCCAGAGTGGATACGTGGTAGGGGTATGGGGGTACAGCATATAGTCACGTTAATTTAGCTCCTCTCACTTTTGCCTTTGCTGTCTTTCCTGTGCTAATTACTACCGAACCCCTGTGACCCCCAATATACGCCCTTGACCACCACCTTCTTCACATTCCAAAGTATTCCCTCACTCGAATTCATCTTCTGTAAATTATTGCACACACACTTCACAGGTCTATCTATAATCCATAAGCACTCTTCCCTTAGAATCCTAATAAATAAGTTAGCATACCTTTTACATTATGAAATTGGCAACAAGATATTTAACGTATAAATTTACCAGGATTTTAAACAGTGCATAGCGTGTAACCAAGAATCTCATAACGCATTTCCTACTGCGTTGAACGCAGTGCGAAAAGTGCTTCAAAAATGATTTGTAAGCAGTTCGTGAATTAAAACCAGCTAATAATTTGATTTTTTGCACCGCGTAAATGGCAATGAGAAAAACTGCTTAATAGGTGGATCCTGTGTGTAACATGTGAGGACAGGCGACAAGCAGAGCCCCCCTTAAAAGAGAATGAGCAAATTTTTCCTTAAAAACATTTAAGGATGCGTTTAATTTACATTTTTCTTATTTAACTCATATCTGACCACATGGTGACTCATTCAGGAGATATTAATGGCCATAGATTATTTTTCCGTCATCCCGTTCTACCATTTCATACTTGTAAATCTTTCACCATCAATTCATTGTGCATTGTGTCTTGGCCAAGCGGACATGATACTTAAGAAGATGTACACACGGACACACACATGCACAACTATAAGTACTTGCATTCTTCACGGTCGTACTTTTTAGTCGCAAAGTAACTGCTTTCATGATTTAAGCCTTAACATATAAATTATTCTCTAATTCCCCTAATTTCTCATTCAAACGAAATTGCAATGTGGGAGAGAGAATAACAGCCGCACTTACACAATACTAAAACACAGATAAATACATGCTCCTAGAGCTGGGATCGCCCACAATTTTCCACACACACACACAAGAAACAAAAAAACTAGTATCAAATGGTTTTGTGCTCTTTTATGGTACAATCAAAATTTTATCTCCTTCAACTACATTTCAAAATTGATAAAAAATGAAAGAGAAAATTTCTGAAAATTATTAAACACTTTCTTTATATGGTAATCTCGGCCAAGGAAAAAAATTACAATAAGCTACCTTTCCAGAAAGCACTGACTTTAAATTGTGCTATGAAAAAAGGTTTTCCGCTTTTTTAAGTTCCATATTTTTGCAAATAAAAGTTTAAAAAAGCATACAAATAAAAAAAAGCAATGTGATTTTTTTTCGTTCTGTGTCCTCGGATGAGTCCGACCTCTGGCATTTGAAGGGAATAGTGGACGGAAAGGGAGCTCTATATGCATATGCACGGACACATTGATATATAATAGTTTAGGGTGCAAGACAAGAACATAATGATAATGTTGCTGTAAACATGACGCTGGTTGTTTGTGTGAGTCTCGTGCATTTACTACTTTTGTTGCGTATATATACACCGCACCGCGCGTCTATTCCATATACAACTTGTTATGAATAGTCTGTGCATTTCTCTGTGCGAGACGAGATCAAAATGCACAGAGCACAGACACACAAACACACATGGAACACGAACAATGTTAAAGAGTGGTGGCTGGTGGTGGTGGAGTGGCCTTTAAATATATACACAGACAGACACACAGACAGACGCACAGACAGAGAGACACGAAGAAGACTACACAGCCACTTTATCAGAGGAGCAACGAGCCTTTCAAGAAACTTCCACGATCCATGTGCATCATGTATCATCCAGCTCCACTTCCTATTCCATTTGCCAAAATACTACAAGCTTTTAGCTAGCCTCTTTTAATAGAGGTATTAGAGTCGCTTTAAGTGCCACAGGGGCGTACCAACAACAAATGTAATTAAATGAATACTGTTCTAAAATCATTAAATCTTCTTTAAATAAAGGTCCCCGCCTGCAAGTATATGTTCTTCATTGCATTTTAACCTTTTTATAGCTTTTGGCAAAAAAAAAACTACAATGGCAAATTCTAAAGTAAAGCACACAGTACATTATTGTAGAGAAAGAGAGATCTTCGTATAATTTATGGAAGTGGCAGAAAAATATTTCTTAGATTTCCTATTGACTCGATATAAAAATTTCGTACAGTATATTACATAGAGTGCATTATTAATTTCATCTTCCCCTCATTATTAGTGAATAAATGTGTTCACATTCTGTAGACATTTAAAATGCATTTGATGGAATATTACAAGTAGCAGCAGTATATACATACGTATAGTTAACATTATTGTGTGCCAGAAACGTGTATCGAATTTCTCTGGATGAAGAATGTGCAATAGTAAAACAGAAACTTGTTTTTTTGTGTCCGTGAGGTTTGGGGGCCTGGTTTTGGGGAACGGCAAGCCCATAATAATAGCGTCAAAATATTATTCACTTTGTCATGTCATGTGCACAATTTAATTTGAATTTTTTTCTGCATTTCCAAAACATTTCTCCGATGGATTCACTTGGACTCAGACCAATTGTTGTGGATACCGTGTCGTACTGCATTTAGGGTTTATAAATGTTGGTCAATTTCTTTTTAGATTTACGCTAACAGTGATTATTAAATATTATTAAATTCCACATTGAAAAAATTTATAATTAAAAACAGGAGCACCTCCGATGAATTACTAAAAATTGTGTGAAATGCGAAAAAAGTGGTGATTCGCTAAAAATGCAAATGAACAATTAAAGAAAGAAGAGATACTATAATGATAGTGTTGTAGGGGGAATACAAGTATTATAAAAAGGGGAAGGTACAGTTAACTGCACTGCATGGGCTTAGCATGATATGTGCATTGAGTGACAGTGATTAAGATTCGGAGAGGAGTTTTTGCAGCTGACTGACTGGTCTGAAAGACAAAGGATGAGCGTACAGAATAAAAACGATGCACCGAGCACCAAGACAATGGTAGTGTTTAGTGGTCGTGTAATGTGACTTGTCACTGAAGTCAACAAGTGTATTTACTATCGTCGTGCACATTTAATACCAATATTTACAAAGGAATCTGACAGCAGACAAGCCACATTATGAACAAACGATAATAATACGAGCTCGTTCTTGTTCACTTGTTCTCCTTCTGCTCTCCTCCATCAACATTACAGCACACCTACTACACGATGACCCACAATTATCCATACATTGTCCAACGTTGCAAAGGAATTCCAATTTTCACAATCGCCCAGCGAAAATTAAATTATAGCAAAGATGTACTACCATGGGAATGTCACACCGCAGGTGAAAATTCCGCATTTTTCCCTATCAATCAAATTTAGTTTCCAGCTTCCACCACTTTTTTCCGACAGCAATAAAACCCTTCAATTTCTAATATTTTTTTCAATTCAACAACCCAAAACCTTTAGGTCGGACTTTAATTAAGGAAATCCTTAGTTTTTACAGCTCTGATATACAAAGAATGATTCCAAAAGAATGAAACATTTATTTATTTGTCCTGTGAGTAAGAACGTTAAGTATTGTTGCACCTGCATGTCACAACATTGGCTATAAAATTCGTGAATCGATTTCTTTGTGTCTTACTGTAGACAGAGATGGGACACGAAATGGCGCACAGACACACGGTACATTATTTGCATTCTAGTTAAATGCTAGAAGATATTGGTGAGCAGGTAGTGCACATGCAGTCCCGAATATAAGGACAAGACCAAGAAGAGAGTACGAGAGAGTGAGTGGTTAGAGAATTGTGGGACGTGATTGTCACACCCATCGGTCGTTTCGTTGTGCAGCACATTTGACAGCTTAAAGGGTTTAACCCGGCATAAATCGCACCTGTAATAGGCACACACCACAAAGTCTCAAACATTTATAATCACACACATCACAACATCTGTGCAAGAACAACATAAAGCAGTGGCGTAACTAGACCTGGCAGTTTCCCCCCGGACCCATTGGCTTAAACGACCCAAACCCCTCAATTCTTCAGTTTTTAAACGGGGAAATTATCAAATTCTGGTTGAAATGGAGCCCAGAAGGCCATGTACCCTTCCGACTGTAGTTACGCCACTGAGAAGAAGACTCGTCTAAAAATCCTAGCCTCCAACTTTATTTTCACTCGATCAACAAACAGTTCATAATTTAATTATAACCGCCCTCGAGTACTAACCAAGCAGCAAAAGGAAATAAAAAGGATTTTGCACGCTTTTTATGATGACTTTATGGATGATCCTCTTTTTAATGTACTAGACCCCATGTTAACAATGTATTGGCTTTACAATAAATTCATTCATAAAAGTGCTGCTTTCCATTCAAGCGTTTTTACCGACAGAAGCCAGTTTACTACACGCACCTTCTTTGCCACTGGTGAATGGCAATAAAAAAAACATGTGGTGGTGGTGGGCTTTGTTTTTGTTGCACAAAATTCGTTCATGCTGATTCAGCCAGTTTTCATTTATTTGTTCACATTAGAAATCACAACCATTGTCGTTGATTAAGAAAACAATGTTTATTCCTAACAAAAGCCCGTTTTAGGGAAAGAAACTTTTAATTTTTCCTTTCATTTGCTTTGACATAGCAAATTATTATAAATTTACTCATTGCTTTTGCTTAAACAGTTTTAAAATTTATAATTTTTTTATATAGAATCTGAATTAGAAATATTGAATCATTTTTCACACACTCTTGCAAGTATTTAACTAGTAAAACAATTGAATGAGGGTGTCGAAGTGCCGGCGACCTAAATATTATAAGTACCTATTTATTGCAATTATTTTGATTTGGCGAACTATTACTTTCTCTATGTATGTGTGTTCCACTAAGCGAAACGAATTCACATCTCTGTGCAAATGTGCGTGTTATTTGTATAGGCGAATGCAGGTTTGCATTGAATTTGCAGAAGTAAGTCAGTAAAACGACCATTTGTTTTACTACCAGTAGAATAATCGTTGAATTTTCTGCACACACAAATTAAAGGTGGACGGTAAAAGTATATTATCAAAGATGTGGGCATGCAAGTCTAAAATAAAGCCTATAGGGCAATTCATCCACAAACAAAGTGCATTGTGCTTTGCGAAGAAGGTTGACCACTCGACTCTTGTTGTCTAGAGCTGGAAAATAAAAAACCGCGTTGGGGCCAGAAGTCAATTTCGACTTTCTTGCTTTTATCGCCGTGTTGGCGCTTTTTAGTGATCGTGCTGTTTTTCGGAATCCCAGTATAAATACATACGCACATTGAGAAGATTTAATATTCAATACTTAAATAAATGATTTAGAGTTAAATTCATAATAAAATATTTTTCAGGTGTGTCGATTAAAATAAATTAAGGCTTGAATTCCTTTATGCATTTAATGTAAAAAGCATAAGGCCATTCCTGCTTCCGTGTGTGTTTGTGTGGCTGGTTGGAATTGAAAGGGATTAATGTTTCACATATGAGACATGATTAAAGATTCACGTGGTTACATGTACTCTACGGACTGACTGTCAACCAGGTGCACCAATAAAATCTAAAGCGACGCGACACACAAAACATCACTCGCTCTCCGCTCCACTCTCCTTCTATTTACTGCGCGACTCTGTGCAATCTGTGTTCTTCTCTGTTGACATGCAGTCTGCAGGCACACATTCACTTGACTCACTACTTTACATACTAGAAAGCACTTTCATGCTGCAATATGTCACAGGTGACAATCCTCTGTGACAGCGTGTGCGTCACTTCAAATATGAGAAAATATGAATCACTTTTTCCGTTGGCTGTCAATTCGTCGGGTACAATTCGTCCCGGTACAACAATCATTTCGCCATTGTGTTATTACTTATTTAATCACATTATTGATTTCATTATCATTTTGTAAATGATTTCATGAAGTAATAAGAAAAAAGTTACTTCCTAAATGACAGCAGTTTCAATTGCGTGCCGGGACGAATTGAGCCGACGAATTGACAGGAAACCCTTTTTCTCACACTTTCCCTACAGCCAACACAGAAACTTGTATGAAGTCAAAGAAAGTGGATCATTTTTTTTCGCTAAATGTTTTTCACTGGTGTTTTCGCTTCGGTGGCAAAATTGTATGTTTTTCATGTATGTCAAATAATATTTTATAACAACTGAGTGAGAAAAAAATTAATCTTGTCTACGGATTTTTTGCATCTCTCGAGATGATATATGCAAAAAGGAGTAAATAAAAAAAAATGTGCACAGCTCTGTAGGAAAATAAAGGAAAAATTGCTTTTGCACGGAATGAAAACTTGAATGGTTTCTAGAATGCTACGGGGAATGTAAATGATGAGAGAGAATAAAAGAGCTGAATGGATTATGAACGGTCATCCATCACCGGACTCACAATCACTCACTCAGTCGTAGTCATTTCTTGTTGTGTGCCACAGAGAGAGACAGACGCGCTCACAGAAAGAGAGAGAGAGACGAAATAATCAGGGTTTCCGTGTGATTATCACAATGACTGTGATTAATGTGATAAATGGGACTATTGACTCCAAATTACTAATTACAAATTAGATTACATTGAAAATTTGACATTACAACTGTAATTTAATTACATTTTAATTAAATTACATGTAATTTTGCATCTATGGTTAACATTAATCCCATTATTGACCAGATATTTTCCCACTGTGCTGTGAGTTTTTACTAGGAAATCGTGATTTACGAAACCCTTGAAATAATAAAGCTACAAAGTTCACTAGAGGAAGAAGAATCGGTGTGGCTACGTGTGTGTATATAAAATAATTTCTAGCAGGGCAGATAAGAAGAGCAGTCGAGTGAGACCACTGAATAATGTAAATATTTGATGAATCGGCGGAGAGAGAGAGAGAAAGTGTATTCGTCTCTGCTTCTTCTTGATGAACGTGTTGAATCCTGTACATGAATTCAAATTGCAATCAAGTCGACCAATTCAATGACAATCCCTGCAGTAGGACAGCACCATGTAAAAGCTCACACATCACGTGGCCGTCACTAAATCTAATCTAAAATCAATCATAATTTAAATACCATCTACTACTCACATTTTTATCAAGTTGAATCTTGTTGAAGAAATTGAAATAATTCAAAGCTGTAGTTCCAATCTTTTTATTAAACGTTAAAGTGGAAAAAGTTTCCAATATTCTAGTCAGAGGTCAATAAAGGTCAGCAATTCACCATTTTGAACAGGCAGTCGTCAAATTGACAGAAATTTTGCTACTTTTAAACTTCCATCACTTAATATAAATACAATTAATGTATATTGCCGCCGAGTTTGTACTTCTTCTCGGTTCCAATGCAACAACGGGACATTTTATCCAGCAATCTATCTCAAGCGATGCTCTAGAAACGTCACTGATACAAATCGAGTGTTATGCGTGCCCACCTCTGACACACTACAAGTTACCTTGTAATAATATATAATGACACAGATTTTGCATGTAATTTCTTATCTGTGAACACGATCTCTGTGCGAGTCAGAGGAAACGAGCCTGTGTGAGAGATGAGTCGGGAGAACATATTTATTTTCTGTATTTACATAGTACATTTAGTTTTACGAGCAGAGAGATTAACAGAAGAACATTGTGGAGACAAAGGAAGGCTTCACACTGGACTGGTAGGTGGTCACTGGTGCTCATTTTCTCTGTCATAATCTCATATGCGTCTGTTTCTAGTGTAGCACGAGAATATTCTATTCCATTGTCTGAACCATTCTATTGTGTTTTAATGGGGGAAATAAAAGATAACTGTACGAACATGATGCATAATGAGATTTCGATGAGAATTATCCTTCTTTCAATTTCTAAAACATTTTCTTACGTCGTCGTCTCTTCTCCTATGAATCTATCACCATGTGTATGTGTGTGTGTGTGTGTGTGAATAGCACGTCGTGTAGATGTATTACATGTAGACAGTAAATGTAATTTATATATAACACAGCGTGAGTCCCCCACCACACCCTTTTGTCAAGACAAGTCAAACTCCTCGTAAAATTAATAATTTTCTCTCTTACTCTCGTCCATTATCCTTTCAGAACAAACTTTACTCGTACTTTGCATATTTTTTTTCCTCTTCTTCCACTCAACAGCTAAACACGATCTCCAATGTCTTGTAAACATACAGATCAAATTGGGGATACTTTTTTACTTGGTCTTCGTGCAAAGATTGGAAAAATTCTTTTATTGTCATTTTTCAGTTGGCAATGCAATCTCATTATTATTACTACATAGACACAATCTCTATTTACGTAGGGTGCAGTGGCGTAACAATAATTTTTGAGTTGGGGGTACGGAAATATTTATGTCGGCCCCCTGTTCCACAAATTTGTAGACATTCCTTTAAAAATGTTCGCTGAGGGGTACCCATGTCCTCCCCCATTTACGCCACTGATCGTGAGTAGTGCGAGTTCCAGAATCCACGAATGCATCACAACGTCATCATGACATACATTTATACGATACTCTGAGGATCAGTGCCATGGGTGCCCCTAAATACCATTTCATATCCCATAACAATTATTTGTCGTTAGATCACAGAGTTTGTTCTTCGAGATTAAACATGAGACATTCATTGCCGTGTAATCTTTAGTGCGTGTTTCTTTAAAAAAAATCTGATTACATTCTTCTTACAGCGCAAACCTGTATAGATGTTTTCCTCCACACTATTAGATAAAGAATACAATGAGATAAATGGATAAAAGGACACTTGAGATGTGACAGTTCAAACATTTTATGTTCGCGTGCACACAGGGTGTCATATAATACCTTCTGCCCACGTATATCACAATCTTAGAATACAATCTCCATAAACCTCACAATTTTTTTCACTATTCTGCTAATTTTTTTCATTTTTAGCTTTTTTTTAAATTTCTTTGTTTCTTTGGGGAATCATTTCTCAACCTAAATTGAGATGAAAACTTTTTCTCGGCAACTGTATGCAAATTCTAAATTGATGGACACTTTCCGCCTTCCTCAGTGCGAAAAAATGCGTGGAGTGATGAATAAAGAAAAGGTGGTGGAAAGGTGAAAAGTTGCTGAATTCGGAACAAGGACATTCTTTCTCTCTAGAGGTCCAGTTAATTGTGTAAAAGAGTCACGCTCAGTGGCGTAGCTATAAAATTAGGTATATATGGGGGCTCGCCCTAAACTTTCTATGATAATATAGCCCCGCCCGGTCCCCCTTCTTCTCTATGCTTCCTATGATATTGTTCTACATTTGGAGGGGTGTCGGGCCCTTCCCCTGGGTACACCACTGGCCATTCTTATTAGAATTCAGCGTAAAGACCCAAAAGGTAACTGGCAAAGAAGCTACACATTTTTCAAGAGATTGACATTCCCTGAGGTCAACTTGACACGGGGCAGCGGATAAGTGTGTGCAGGAGGAGCAGAGAGCACACAGTGCAATATTCTAATTAGCGTTTCCAGTGAAATTGGCTGAGGAAAGTGGTGATAAAAATTATTCATGAGTGCCATCAACTATTTTCATGGCCCATTTCATTAAATGACTGCAAAGGCTCATAAATATTCCCGTGAACTGTTTTCTGTGGTGGCTGTGGAATTTCAGCAGCAAAGAATTGAAGGGCGACGGCGAACACAGTCACAGGGGCCACAGAGGAAATGAGTGAAACTGAAGCAGAGACCAGCAACAAAGGAAAAGAGATAAGAGAAATTACTGTGCAGCCTCACCAACTTCTCCATTCATCTAATTAATTAAGACGACAATAACTCTAATCTCTTACTCACTCTATTCTCTACACACATTCACATACGTAGATTTGTACGCGGAGAATGATTGTCTGTGTAACTGTTGTTCTGTTCGGTTGCCATGATCATAAAAGCAGATAACTCAATTCCTCTACCAGCAACCACAGTCAGTGGCGTAACTAGTTCGGGGCAGTCCCGACGGGGCCCTAATGCCCCCGGGCTCAAACACCCACAATTGTAATTTTTAATAGTGGCATTTTAGGAAAATGTTGTATAAAAGGGGCTGAGGGGTTCTGTACCCCCGCAATATAGTTACGCCACTGGTCACAGAGCACTATACTCTGGTATTATTATTACAGGCACTACTTTGCGCATCTGTGGTGGATGACATGTCAACGGATAAGCCTTGTGGTGCACCACTAATACAATAAAGCTGTTTGGTCGACCAGTCGATTCTCGTTGGAAGAAGAGAGCCAAGAAGATAATAATATGTGCTCGGTCGATAAATAAGTTTTAGTGCATGTTGCCACATAATGGGGGCTGGACTCTTCACTCTGCTTACTAACATCACAATGGCAATAATAGAGTTCTACGAGTTCATCACAAAACTCACTTATAGATACTTTTACTATTAACAAGTCAAATCGGGGTTCGTACAGCCCAGTGACCAACAGTGGGTATATTGTCCAGTATTACCCCCCAGCTAAACCGCTGCCCATGGGCAATAGCATTATACGAGCTACATTTGATCACATGTTAAACGATCTGTCCACTATTACATACCTGGGTAACTATTTCGAGCAACCCCCGATTAAAAGTAAGTCAGAAGAGCAACAGCATCATCGAAAGGAAATAATTTACAAAGGACAATCCAATTTTGTGATTTGCAGAGATTAAGTTCCTTCCTCAGACGATTATAGGTGTTATCAAGTTCTAAGACACTGCTCCGCCCATCAAAGCTAATAATAACATTGTGCTTAATTTTGATTTTGTTAAATATTAGCAACGCAGCCTGAATCTTAGAAATACGCTCACGTGCTTAGGTTATGTGGGGCACTTGCCATCGTGTCACCGTATAGACTATAGATTCCTTTGGAGAATGTATTGATTGTCAGTTCCAACCTGAATGCAATAGAATACGGTGGTGAGTATGTGAAAGTGTGACGAGTTTCTTTACATCGTAGTAGTTAGTTAGTCCCACACTTAACTATTAACAAGATCCAACAAATTAGTACTACAACAACTTTAAATTCGCCATCATCCACAAACTCCTCTTGAAAGCTAATAAAAAGCCATGTGACATTGTTGCAACAGACGATGATATTTAGTGATGTCTGCATGTGGATATTGATATCAGGTGCGTATGTAGAAAAAGCATTTAGTATGGGCCAAGGGGGCGCCTTAATTCTTTTTACGTCAATTTTTTTTGGGGGGGCCTATTGATACTCCCTTGATTGATATTATAATATTTAGATGGCATAGATATTCGGTGCAGTTTGACACAGTGGCCAAGTCACTACAATAGTGGTCCATCAATTTAAACCACACACAGAGTTATTATTTAGATGCATGCTTTTGCTTTTAATGGTGGTGGTCTGCTTACTTACAGAGACAGAGCAGAAATTTCTATATTATTTCCCACACACAGGACCGTATAGGTCCTATAGGTGTATACTAATTTATGCAATGATTAATGTAAAGAAGATTGATAGACCGCCTTGTCAATGTGCTCTATTTCCTACCCATCTACGGAACGCATAATGGGAATAAGGCCGAACCGCCACTTAAAAACTTCTGCCTGCTTTATGCACACACACGAACACAAAGTTTAACTTGCAGGCAGACAATTTTCGTACGTTGCATTGTCGTCAGTTGCACAGTTACTAATAAGTTAATTCCAGCCCATGAAAAAGCCACAAAAAGACACACTCAAAAATATAACATTTTAAAATCCCACAATGTTTTGAGGCCGAATTGGCATACATTTGATTTAAGGGATGTTAATAAATTGGGCAACGAAAAAATTAGCGATTTTTGGCCAACCTCTGTAACAAAAAAAGGGGAGGAGCGATAATGTTCTAATATATATCCAATTAACAGTCTCAAACCCACTCCACCCTTCGAGTGTTACATAATTTATGAACGTCCCCTAGAAATAGTTTTAAGAACGATTTTCACAAGTTATTTTTTGAAAACTGGCAGATTACGAATTCTGATTCGAAACTGTGATTGTCTGCGAAAGACCATGATTGGAAGAAAGCAATATCGCTAACATTTAAATTGGATGATGTAAAATCGATTTTTTGGACAATATTAAAATATTAATTAATGCAGAGACTACTATTTTCCTTTTCTACAATAATATTTGAAATCCTTTCAGATAAATAAAATTTGTAGGTATAATACACGTGATTGAAATAAAATACCTAAGCATTTTATACCTAATCACGACAATGAGTGCACTATAATAATCACATTATGACAGTAATTAACCCATTGTATAATCAGAACGGAAACCCTGGCTTATTGGTCAAGTGTACGGGTGAAATTCTTTCAAAGTCAATCTGTAGGCTTATATTTCATGGTTAGAGATCGTTTCCTGAAATTGATAATTTATCGTGTCCGCAGCCACAACAGAAACAGATAGGAACTAATAGCAGTTATAAATTATTGTTAAACGGGGAGCGCATCCTAGAATTTGGATGATGATAGTGAGGAGGAAATGGTCAGATAACCATCGTACATATTTAATGGCTAATCTTGGAAATCTGTGCGAGAATGCGACCACTGAATACAAAAACCATTGCGTAATAATGGAGAGAAGAAGAGCAGGAGAAGCGATGACCGAATGAAAGGAAAAGTGCATCTGAACTGCTCATCGTCCAATTTTAATTGATGAATGACCATTATATTTATATTATGACATGACACCAAGGCCACCAACTACTTACACTAATAATTTCTTCTAGCGCTCCTTCTCACAGGAAAACTCCTTCAGCCATTCTCAATGTAACATAGAAGCATTGTGTGTGCAGGTATTGCTGCGTGCAATATACAGGGTGTGCAAAATGTATGTACACCCCCTCCAGGGATTTTTTTTGTGAAATCTGTGAAAATAATTTAAATAGTTGTTCAATTTGCAACCTCTGATAGAGTCACTTAATAAATGCTTTGTGGTGGTCATAGATGGCCAAATTACATGTCTCCCAAATTACTAATTACACTGAAAGTTCGAAATTAAAATTGTAATTTAATTATAACCTTGAATTTTCTGCGATTTTTTGAAAAATTTGCCAATTTGGACAGTTTCTGCCTGTTTATTTATCTCTGATAATGTAGCATACATAAATAACACAAGATTTTACAGAGTTTATGCTGTGTTGGTGTTGTGGGGGTGCAGCTACTTACGTTCCCCCGCCCGCGTGCATTTTTCTGTTACTTTTCTGGTTTGCCTGCAGTGTCCCGTCTTCACTCTCACACATCAACAACAATCAACTGCAGCCTATTATCTCCCTATAGCAGGATTCTCTCGTTCGCTCATCTCATCTCTACACATAATTCTAATATTCAGATTCCTGTTCTCTGTAGTTCTGATGCCGCGACCATTATTTCTAACTCTGATCAGTTCTAGCTGCCTCTTCTGAGCTACCAATCTCTAATCATCATATCACCACTATTAGAAAAACCATATACATACAAACATAAATAGTACACACATTTACAGCATTTCACTATCTCTCTGGTACTGAAATGGCAATTTTTTAAATTTCCCACAAAAACCCTGAAAAAATTTGAAATTCGTATAGATATATTTAATTTTGGAAATTTCCACAGAATTTCTTCAACTGTTCATCATCTTACGTGTAGTAATTATTTTCTGCGCTCAGTTCAGACAGGGAAATTCCTATGGCCGGTGGAAGGCAGGGAAAATATTAAAATTGCATAGTATTTATGTACAACAGCACAGAATTATTTCAATCAACGCACACACCACTTTCCTTAACAAGCACCTTTTGAGCTATTTAAAAAAACATTTAAAAAAATGAGCAGCAGCAGTTGTTGTTCTAAGAAAAAATATAAAAGTTGACTTTCGCTTTTTCGTAACTTAACTATGCGGCGCATTGAATGAGTCTGTGCATTTACTATGCACATGCGGCCGTCACCCACAAATATACATAGCTTATAGAACCATTCAGTCTTGATGATGTGATGTTATATAATATTATGCTGTTCCACTCCCTGATTTGATTTCGACTTGGGATGAGGCTTTGGGATATCTCAGAGATGAGAACGAGAAGGTGGGCAGCAGCAGCAACAGAGAAGAGCGGCAGAGATGCTTGTGGCTAATAGCAGAGGATCGTTGATAATGCTAATGGTTGAATATTAATGCAAATCAAATGGGCAAATTGATATCTGACGATACTTACGTACAATTAGTACTTAAAGGCCATGCAGTTATTAGCCCGTCCACAACGTAGCCCTAATAAAGGCACAGGTGCTCCTTTACTTCACTGTAGACGCATTATCCCATTTTGTAACAGAGGACTGTTTAAGCACATACTAGAGTTCGGACCATTTCATTCATTTACATAAAAAAATTGTTTTTAAATGAAATGAAAATATTATGAAATGAAATGAAATGTGGGATTTGGAAAAATGAATGAAAAATAAGCGAAATGAAACATGTGATCTAATTTCATTCAATCCAATTTTATTTCTTTATGAAAAATGAAATGGAAATATTGAAAAATGAAAGGAAATGGTCCGACCTCTAGTACATAGTATACATATATAGTATTTATAGTCTATAGGGAACTTTGTGTGGTGCACCTTAAAAATTCATTGTTCATTTCAATGAAGAAGAAGAAGCCTGAAGAAACTTGTAAAAAGCTGATCGATGATGAATTATCATCATCAGGAGATTCGTATGCACTTCTTGGTCTTGTAGAAAGAAGTATCTACAATTGTGAGTGTGTGTTCGAGACCGAAGATGCAAGTCAGCAGAACTGTGTGTTTGTGTGTGTGTGTGTTAAATGAATGGAGGAGGTGTGTAGCTACTTCCATTCGATGTATTATCAAGCCAAGTAATGAATAAGAAGCGACAAGGTCATTTGCTAAAGGCTTTTATTATCTCTCTCAACAACTCTCGATTCCGATTTCGGGCCACAACAAAACAACAACAACAGAACTGTGTGCATACGTTGAACAAGAAGAAAGAAGAAGAGGAGCACCTGCTGAAAATATACGACCACATAATCCCTATCCAGAATATTCACTGAAAAACATTTTGGGGGACAAAGAGAATTTTTTTTTCAAGTCACCCCCCTCCCCCAGCAAATACACCACTTGTACATTGATATTATAATAGTAGTAAATAGTTTAGAGTTGTACGCAGAAATTATTGGACTCGATGGGGCGATGTAAAGGAGAATTTGCATGGAAAGAAGAAGAACCCCTGCAAATAAGAAGAGCAGGGTCCCATGGCGCGTAAGCAATGTACAACAACGTGTACTTGCACAGTGTCTGCTGTGGTGGTCAGGGTTTCGGGTCTAATTATCACAATGGGATTATTAACTACTGTGATCAAATGTTTCATCACATAGACATTTGGTGTGATTAATGTGATATACATGTTATAAGGGATAGGGGCTACCAATTAACCCCCATCACATTTAATCACAGTATTTAATCCCTCTCTGTGATGGGATTATAACTGAAAAAGTGTGATTTACGAAACCCTTGTTGTGGTAATAGTAATGTCAGTAATGTGTGTGTACGTGGTTGGACGAGAAGAGTGAGTGAGTGAGTGAGTGATTGTTGAGCACGTTGTGATTTATTTGAAAATAAATTTAGATGGGAGTCATATTAAAAGCCGTGAGATTAGAATCAGGGTTGGCTGCTGTGTATCTGGCCTATTAAGAACACCATTAACTTGTAGAACGACGGATGAACTATTCCCGTCTCTATATATTACTTATATTATACGACCTACCTATTTCTGTTCTGTTCCACCAGCTTAAACCACAACTCTTTTTTTTTACCAGTCAAAGAAACTTGATTCTTTCTTTCTTTGAATTGTTATAGGTGAGTAGAGTCGTGTCCCGTCCATGTCCGACCTACACACTCAAATCTCACCACTGATCTTCTCCTCTCTGCTACAAATCCATTACAAAATAAGCAGAATTCTTACAAGCAAAGGCGTATCCAGAGGAGGGGTCCGTCACCCCCGTATCAAAAAAATTAACGTGGGAAGGGTAGGGAAGTAGGTGCGGGGCTTTGATAAATTAACATAGTAAGGATAAGGCAGAACCCCTGGCCCCCACCTAATACTTCTAGATACGCCCCTGTTTTCAAGCACATGTTACAACATTTAAACAGTTCAGAGAAAAATTCCGAAAAATGCCTGCTACATTAACAAGGTCACTGGATTCTATTTAATAAGGGTGTTGTTAATTATTCCAAAATAATAAAGCATTGTCCATGGGATTTTAATTGATGTTTTATAGATTCTTAGAAAATCCACTGTGATTTTCTTACCCACACGGAGGGAGGTTGAAATTCACGTTTTAAAAATAGAAATAAATAAATAGGCGATTTTAAATTATTAAAATTTTAATTTTTAAATGTTGGTTTTTGTGAGACTTGAATTCTACGGATGGACACATTAAGATGTTATGTGGTTGTAAAGTGTGTCCGATTTATTCCATATTCCCAGCGAGCGGGATGTTTTTTCTTTATTTTAAATGGGGCTACAGGTGTAAAAAATGATAGGATTACATTCTATTGTGAGGACTGTGATGTGAGGAAGCCTGAGTGAATGAGCGAGGAAGACGAGTGAGTGGGTGAGCAGGATATCGTGATATGGAGAGATCAAAAACTATTCATTCTTCTTCTTATACAATGTTCCTACAATTGCTCTGTGAGAGTCTATCTTTACAATGTATCTAAATGCGGGCCACTAGTAGTATCTATAAATGTGCAGGAAAAACAGGGTTTCCTTAATCACGCTTCTTTGAAAAAATCCCATCACAGTGGGAAGATATGTGAATAATGGGATTAATGTGGAAAATGTGATTAATTCATAACATGGAAAGGATAGTAAATATCGTTATCGCATTAATCACCGTACTGTGATAATCACATTAATCCCAGTGTGATAATGACAAGGGAAACCCTGAGTAAGAGGAAGGCAATTGAATTCGAGACAAAACTGTTGTTGCACGTTGATTGGAAAAGTAATGTTGCTCTGGTCTGCTAAGAAGTGAGAGAGAGGAATGAGTTGACTGACTTGACTTCAAACTGCTGTCTTTCTGAGATTACGTACACAGACAGTACACACACAAACACACACATAATATGCAGAGAGCTTGTTCAATTTAATTGATCTCCTTATCCTCATTCACCTGCCTTCACTCACTCACTCTCTTTATCATCATGTTCACTTTCCTTTCTCCTTGCACTGCAGCACTCCCCAATCCCCATCACATCACACTCCGCTCTCGCTCTCAGAACACACTGTTTCCCTTTCATCATATTAGATTAAAACCCAACCCATAAATTGCTCCCACCCACATTTTCTAGTTTCTTCGAGGAATTTCCACTTGATTTTCCGTGCAGCCAGCGAATACATCGTGTCAGAAGGTTAAAGAAAAAGTCTACGAAAAACATTGTCCATCCAAAATTTGTTCACTTTTCCAAGTTCCAAGAAAGATTTCAAGTTGGAAAATGAATTTTAGTAATTCCCACTTTTTCCCCTTGGAAAATTGGAATTTTCATTTGGAATTTCCATGTTTTCCGACTGGGAAAATAAGAAATATAAAATAAGCAATAAAATGTACAAGAAAGTCAATTTCAAAGTTTACCACTCTAAAAAAGCAAACAGGGGACGATTTTTTGTTGAACATTTTTGTTCGACTTGGAAGAACGTATCGATCTCAGCTCTACTCGACGAAATATTCTACAAATGCACATCAAAGATTTTTATTAATTTTTTATTGGCCCTTTTTCGTTTCGCTTTCTTTTACTTTTAGCTTTCACACATGCCGCCTCTCTCTCTCTCTCTCTCTCTCTCTCTGGCAGGCAGATGCACAGAGAGCAAAAAGTGTTCATAATCCACATTTATCAGCAGTAGGCTACAAATCGAACTTACAACTACAGATTTTAAATACCTCCACCTTTAGCATTGAAGACATCAGTTGAAAATTGTAAATGGCAGATAATCCACGAGTTCTCACAAATCTTTTACCCTGACAAGCTCTGTGAGAGTGAATTCATCCAGCATTTATTATACAATGTTATTTTGTATGCAAGAGAGTGCGATGCAGGATAGAGAAATGACGTACGAGCAACAACAACGACCTTTTGCCATCAAAGAAATGAATTCGTCACCATTAGGAAATGTACAACAACAACCGTTACAACAACTAAAGGATTGAGAAATTATTTCAATGCATTCGCAAAATTATGTCGTCGTCATCTGAAATCCACGGTTGACATTCAGAATTTACATAAATGAATGACTGAACACGAAATAAGGCACAATTTTGCAGACAGAATCCAACTCGTCAAGCAGATGAAATTAATGCACGGAATCATCTTCATCGCATCATCTGCATTCTGCCATTGTACATAAATTCAGAAAACGAATTTTGTGAACCATTCACATTTGCACACTACAATAAATGTGAACGCTCGTTAGTTGAACTGTTCCATTGCAGCAGGGGAGGATCTACTTTTTTGTGCGGGTGGTAACCCCACCCCCCATAGAGAGAAATTTAACACGGTTAAGATAGGGATAGCGAGGCATGGGCGGAGCTAAGTTAGAATTAGTAAGGCAGGGAGAGCGGGACATATGCAGAGGTACGTTAACATTAGTACGGTAAAGAGGGCGGGGCATGGGTGGACCTGCGTTTACCTAGTTGTTTTATATTTTCGAAGAAATTAAAAATGTCACCAAAGACTAAATTTTTATATTTGATGCTCCGCTTACAACCGTTCAAAAATTTCACGGATTTCATCTATTTCTCGTTGCGCATGCGCAGTCTTTTTGTACAGTTATTTTGTAGTACGGCTAAAAAGATGCTTACTTACATATGTTTCTGTTGCATTCCGACTGATGGGATACTCACTGGTGCTGAATGACAATCAGTGAAGTGAGAGTCGTGCAACGGACACAATGCCAACAGCATCTCCTTCTCATCGTTTATTATCTTCGATTCTCATGCAGTAATGTGTGTTGTACGTGTTCCATGCAATAGACCGTGTACTTAAGTACATACACATTATTATTAGTCCCCACCTACAAACATGTATTACGTCCATACAGTTGAAATAGTTCCATTTACGATTCCATCTTCTGTACGTGCACTGTGCACTCTGTTTCCTTGAAGAATCTTTAAAGAATGAGCTTAGAACACAATGGAGTCTAAAGCAGTTCGCAGCTTTAATCTGTCCAGCACGCATTCTTGAGGTCACACTGGATTCAACTATTCACTGCACCACGTGTTGACAATAACAATTTCCATTCCAATTTCACAAATTATACATTTCTCACTTAAAAATGTCAATTTCCTTCCAGAATCTTCTTTGCCCTTGTGGATGCAAAGAAATTGAAAAGCAGAGGAATTATTGCATATTGCATTGTAAGCCGTTATTAAGAGGCCACCCTGTACAATACTACTTACGGCATAATAAATTGCAGTACTTACAATGTAACAAGCAAAGGCGTCCTATAAAAGCAGTGTTACATTTTTGTTGGAGGTGGTGGTACGTGTAATCTTACCATGTCAAGGGGTATCTGTTTCATAGCAGAAGGAATTTCCTCTTAAAATTCTCAACTTTTTTACTGAGAATCTGTAACAGACTGCTTTTCCTTAAATATCCATTTGAAAACCGATGTTTTCCTATCAATTTCAACTTCTGAATAGTTTCACTTTGTTGTCCAACCTCCCCACAGCCATTCAACGCACACTCTTGATGTTCAATCTTTCAAAGAGTACAACAGCCAAGTGAGAGTGGCTCAACAGCGAGCCATTTACCTGGCTAAAAGTAATTTTGTGCTGACGAGAACAGCAGTCTACCCACCAATAAAGCGACTCACTGTGCGTGCACCAAGAAATTAATGGACCAGCAACCAACCCACCCACCAAAAAGTTATAATAATAATAATACCTATCCATTCAGAGGCGGATCTAGGGGGATGGGTGCACTTTCCCCCTAAAATTTTAAAAATAACATGGGGGAAGATAGGAAGAAATTTAATAAGCGTAAGATTATATAGCACCACCCTGAATCCGACCCTGGCAGCGTTGGAAACAGAAGAGGTAACAAAGTGCAGAGTCGCGAGGATCCCCTCACAGCGCAATCAGCAAAGTTGCGGTGTTGACGGTGAAGATTCTCTGTGGCAGCGGCGAACGATCCGTCAATTGCGAACAAATTGAATAAGAAAGGAGAATGGAGTCACAAAGCACATTTCGACAATGAATTCAACATTCCTTCCCCTTCGCTTTCATTCTTATAATCAAGTGTTGTCGTCTTATTCTTCGCTCACTTCGAACCGATCACTGTCTTCATTAGAAAAGGTCAATATTTCACATTTAATTGACACTGTCAGCAGCTACTGTGCTCTGTGCACACATCCAAACCATTCAACCGTCTCAAAGTACACATGCATTGTCTTCGGAATGAAAAGGAAAGCGATTTAAGATGTAAACACGGCGAAATTATGCAAAGACCAAGAAAAGAGATCAAACCCTTCGCAAACTTTGCCTGAATTCTTAGAATTTGTCCAATTTTTATTCCCGCAATTTCAATCATTCCTTAGAATCTCTGTAATTTAACTTTAGGTATTATTTTAGTTTTACTCGAATTTTAATTTGACATTTTTCGTAAACATTTTTCGGAGTTTTTGGCCAGAAATCAAAGGATTTGACTCAAAGTTCGCAAACGGAAGTCTGACTGCTATTTACTGAGAAATCATTGTACTTCCTTGTTCTCAAAATTGTAGAAAGCAGGGGCGTACCTACCCGGGAGAAAAGGGTACATTGTACCCCAGAATTTGTTAGTCAAAAATTGTCACTCCAGTCGTCCCCACTGTGGTTACGACACTGATGGAAATGTAAGGGGGGCGAATAAGTGTTGACCCCATAGCCTGCATATCATTGTATGTCACTCGTTGGACAGAAAGTTCTAAAGTGGCTTAGAAATGTTGCAAACGATGAAACTAAAAATATATATGCAGGGGAATAAGTTAATTAATAGGATTTCCTTACATTTAGACAAACTGATAATACATAGCACATAGCTATAATTCATCGCCCGTTCAACAAAAGAGGCAAGAAAAAAGTTTAAATATCAAGGGAAAGTAATTGAAATGAATTGCTGGCACAGCTTCCAATGCAATTACCAGTTCTTTAATTGAAATATGTTTAATCCTTGCATAAGGAAGAGCTGAAATAAAAGCTTCCCACACCGGACCTACTCTGCTACTTCAGGGACGAAAACAACCAGGGTATTTTATGAAAACAAACTCAAGGGTTTTGGGTGCTTTTTAAATTTTTAGATCTAATTAGGCGATTTGAGTGATTTTTTACTTAATATAATATTTCTTATTTATTTATTTACAAATGGACAAAAAACATAGCCCAAAATCGTAGCTCCCATTTGTCTGTGACCCCAATGCAAATTTCATGGTTATATCTTACATTTGTAATTTTGACCCTCTGAAAATACGTGCCATGTTATAAAGGTGTTTGAGCGAAACATGAGGTTTTGGGGCCTGTAAGATTTTAAAAGAAATCCCACTAGAAATTGATGTTTTTTTTATTTTTTATTTAAAAAAATGCCCTAAAAACTACGACCCAAAAGAAAGGGTTGCCAACTATGTATTGGAGCAGTAGATAGAAGGAGACCATGTCACTGTCATGCTTGGATTAAGAAATACGTAGGAAGGAGGAAAGTTACTGCTTCTTCGAAGAAATGGAAAGGAAATGAAAAACCGGGTTTTCTTCTTTTCAATTGGTTTTCATGAAGAATGTCGAGAAACAGTTTACTAGACTTTTAGTGCTGCTTCTGCTAATTCGAGATTTTTTTGGCTCAGTTTTTTTTCCTCCCTAGTTATTGAGGAATTGTAAGACAACTTGGGAACATTCGCATTCGTCTCCTCTCCACAGTTTCTTTTGAGGAGTCCGTCCCCAACAACCATAAAAAATTGATGTGTTCTGCTACATGAGAAGAAGACGCGTGAATTGAATGCCGAGTGCCACACAGAAAACCATAAGCGAAACTGTCAAATTTTGCCAACAACACCCTTTTTCAATGCAGTCAAGCATCCAGAGACATCCCACCACCGACATCCAATCTTCACAAATAAATCTAATCGAATTTCTTCTATGCCGACAAATAAGATTCCAAATCGGATTTTTTAAAGTTCCTTTTTAACACAGCCCAGTTACATCAGACACAATTTTTATAATAATCTTAAAGATTTAATTTTTATAAGCATTTCTTTACAGGTCAGAATTTATTGAGACAAAAATTTACTCACAAAAAAAATTGAAATCATTAATCGTTTAGGCGTTTCGCACTGCGGTTTTGGCAACGTGAAAAATTGTTTTAAAGCGCGTAAAACGATTGGCAAAAAATCACGCCATTACCTTCCTTTTTTCATAGCTCAGTCGCCAAAAGCACTTTTAAGCACACAAAGGTGATTTCTGATTAAAATTGGCAAACGCAATCTGCGTACAGATAAATATTATGTTGAAATTTAACCTAAGAAATTTATCCTCCTTGTTAACAATTATATATTCTCATTGCGCAGTGAAAATAGAGAATTTCCGCATGCTAATAACTTTGTTGCATTTAGCAAAAGCGATTTTGTGGTACAACACGTTATTTTATTAGGCGAAAATGTATGCAGACTCTCACATTCAGAGTGTGTGTAATGCGTGTGTGCATTTTTAGGTTTTTCTGGCACTTGTCCCACTATTGCACGGGACATAAATCTGAACATCATAAAAGTCAACAGATCAGCTATCTTTTACAGAAATTCCCTAAATTCCATTTGTACTCGCATTCATGCTTTCACCTTTTTCCACACATCCCACACAACTAATATCACTACACACACGAAGAAATGTACAACAGATTCCTGTTGATAATAATAATGACATGCGGCAAAGTGTGGCTGCAGAAGAAGAAAAAGTGTTGCTGCCTTCGTAAAAAGTCCAAAATTGAAGAAGAAAAATTCAAAGTGAAACAGAACATTTATTCATTTAAAAGTGTTCGTTTTTATGTTGATAAGCTGACAGCGGTAGCTTCCTTTGCTGTGGCCATCCAAATAGAATACTCGCCTTCATTCCACAATTTCCACGTCATAGGGGACACACATACAGTTTCTACTAATCTCTTTTTTTCGATGCCATTGCTATGAATGGAATGAATCCGATGTGAATCCAACCGAATGCGCTCCATCAGCCATTCACTCACGTTATAAAAAGTCACCTGCACAAGGCTAAATACATTTCCTAAATATATGCAAGTATTACAAAATTTTCCAACCTATAATTTTCAAGAGAATAAAATAAATTCATTAGAAATCGTTTTTGCATATTCCACAGTATTCGAAAAGAAACGCAGACAATCCTCCTAACCAGTGGCGTAACTAAATCAGAGCTCAATGGGGACACAGGGACTTATTGGCCCCATTTCTACAAAAATTTGCTAATTTTCCCCTATTAAACCTTTAAAAATGAGTGTATTTGCTCCCTTTGGCCAGTTCCCCGCAGACGTGGCTTTGTTACGCCATTCCTCCCAACTCTCTGTGCACTTAAAGAACAATTTTTCTATAAAGACCGTGGCGAGACGAAAATCCACTCTGCCGTGAAATATTTTGCATAAAACCCCGTTTCCAACAATAAGTTACAGCATGCATGTGTATGTATTTCTGAAGCATGGACTCCAAGTGCTCCCATTAGCATTTTGCCATTCCGCCGCCGCTACCGATTTCTAGTACTGACTCATAATTTTTCGCAAGAATTTATTCATACGGCACACAGTGCCTTCTCCCACTCGCTGCGCAATTGGTTTATCAACACCAATGCTCTGTAGCTCTCAGCTTTCTTATATGTATTTTTTCCGCCGTACAATGTCTGTGTACTCAGCGTTAATTTCCATCGGACATCTATTTCTTCCACCCAATGGGAAAGACGTGCAAAACGTACGTTACATATGTAAGTGTTCATTCTCACATTTTTCCCACCCAATGGAAAAAACGGGAGAAACTTATATTATTAATATACGTGTACATTCTCACGTTTCTCCCACGGTGGGAGAAACATGATTCTCCAGTTGTTGCAAACCAATTTCTGCCGTTTTCTCCAATTCGAAACCCTCAGTGCATTCTCTGTGTACATAGCCGCACAGTATTTTCAAGAATACATACATAGGAGATAGCCGTTAAAGACGGGAATAATGTACACGTGAACATTTGAGTGGAGCGAGTGGGAATGTGACGGGAAGGCAGATTACGAGAGACGAGACGGAAAAGAAATAAAAATTAATCTGTATTTATTTATGTTAGCGGGATATCGGGGCGACATGACGGAGCACAAGGCACAGCACCAACCGACGATTCTCTCAGCCAAATAAAACCACTGCTCTCTGCACTCGCAGTCCGTGCATGCAGAACCCATCCACCTCGCCCACCATTTCCACCCTTTCCCCATTTAATGTCTCTCTCTCTCTCTCTCGGCGAAGAAAACTTTGTCAAATATCAAAATACTATGTACAGGCAAATGTGTCCTCTCACTCTGGGAGACTGTTTCCTTTGAATGAATCTACTTCCTCTTTATGCACAACCCTTTCTGCTACTGAATCTGTTCATTTATAGAATTATATGTACAACTAAATACATTGTGCAAGAAGAAGACGCTCCACCACCACCAACCAGTGCCAATCCATTCATTCAAATTAAGCCACGCACAATTTTTAACTTCTCTGAAATGCGTTCAAGTTGTAATTACTCTAATTTAGTGAAGGACCAGCACAATTTTAACAATTCCTCCACTCCCTCCTCCATTATTGCTGCTGAATACCCTCACAAGAACAAACCTCGTGCGAAACCTCACACGAGCGTATCAAAACATGCACCAGGGTTTTTTCTGTTTGGGTATTTTTTTTCTAATGTTAACTAAATAAAGCAAAACTATTATATTTTGAAAAAAAATGTACATTTTTTATATGCCCCCCAAAAATCAAAATCTATGGGTAAGATTTTCATTTTTTGAAACCGGTTTTTCCTATCCCTGACCAGGGGCTGCACATCTAAACGTCTTGAATTTATAATAGAGGCATTCAAAATATCGTTTGTTACTCGATATTTGACTTGCAGACAAAAAAAAGTTAGCACACACGTGCTAGTGTTCCTTGGTGTGCATGCTGAGAGGTTTGACAATGGATTACATGGGGTGGCTCAGCACTGCAGTACATTCTTCTGTATTTGCAGTGACCGCTGCTTTCTTTCTTCAATGAAATTCGCAAATGAAATGCTATAAGGTTGAGTTTGCTGTCGTCACGGACCTTTTGGCACAATGTGAGTCACTTTGTACACTATAATATGTTGTATATATTATGTTGGCTTTGAGAAGAAAATGCTTTTTCTATGGTTTGGTGGGTGAAGTGAAGCATCAAAAAGCGAGAGAGATAGAGAGAGAGAGAGTAACATAGGGACACAATAATTTATTGGACGGAATGCAATGTAACATGAAAAGTAATGGAATGGAAGCTAAAGTTTAATGTAATGAAGAGGTGCTTGCTGTCCTCTTCTCTCTGCTGTTTTAATTAAGACACCACCGACTTGCACTCAGCAAGGGGCGTATTCAGAATGTATATTTGGTAGGGGCATGGGGGCACAGCCTATACTACTCATGTACTTTTAGCTCCTTCCACTTTTGCCTACCCTATCATTCTAGGTTAACTATTACAATTTGGGGGGCGCAACACCCCTGCGCTCCCCCAAATACGCTGTTTTCCCCGTACTCCGCACTCTACCCTTCTTCCCATGTATTTATCCTTGTCTATAGTCTTTCTCCGTTGCTGTGCTTCTTTGTCACTTGCAGTCACTGGTTCGTATTGTCAGTCTCTCCGTGTAACCATCAAATCATTGCCAATGTCATTAACCTACTCAACCGTGGACGCACACGCACAGCATTCTTACCCTTTACGCACAAGGAGAAACGTAAATCAAGGCTTTAGTGAACAACACAACGTCAATCCAACCCTCTTTTCCATACAGGAAGCCAAAATGTTGTAACACACACTCCTCCTATCAGCAGATAAGGTCTTTAAATATCTAATATTTAAAAAAAACTCTCTGACAACACAATTAAACAATACAATTGTGTTTTTATTAAATAATAATATTGCTTTAATTAAATTCGGGTTTTAGTATGTGGTAGTAATAATAGTGGGATCAAACAGACACGCATATTACAAGATCATTGAAAGGCCAATTCACAAGGAAAACTGACATGACACTTTTACTAATAAGAGATTTACGTTCTAGCGGAGAAGGACGCAATACGTATTCATTATACGGAGAGTCTATAAGGGGCGACTGGAAATATCAAGTTATTACATTTTAATTAATGATTGCATTGTCTGGAGCGAAGGTTTCTTCCGCAAAGTTCAAGAGCACCGGCCGAACATTGATTTCTAAATGAACCAGAATTTATAATATCGAAGCTTGTATAAAGGCATATCTAGTTCTACAGTAGCGTATCTAGCAAAAGTATTTGGGGGGGGGGGGGTCGGTGCTACCCTTTCTGTGTTAGCTTAACCTTAATCCCTGCACAGGTCCTCCTTCTCTTTCCTTACTATTCTTTGTATGTGGACAGAGGACCTTACGGGCCCTTCCCCTGGATACGGCACTGCTGTAGTTCGAATTGTAAGTATATGAATACTGCGTGTTATAGATACACAAAACCTTTGTTCCTAAGAACACGTGAAGTTCTTGAAGAAGAATAAGTTTCTTCTCACCTCTGTGTAATAAAGAAGAGAAAAACTTATCCTTCACTTATAAATAGTATTATTAATGCCATTTAATTTAAGACCAGAATAAAACTGGAAAGCCAGTTTTATAGAGTTGACATGCCTTCCTAGGGGTTCCTACGAACCATAACAATAAGCAGAAGAGCTGCAGACGTTGTATTTTGGTTTTTTTAAAGGAAAACCCATGTTGGGCTTTTGTCCAATTTTTCATTAATCCATTTTATAAAGAAAAAAGTTCGACTCATTTTTTCTAAAACACCGGAAAATCCAAAAACCCATGCATAGATTTTTCATTGAAAAGTGGGATTTTTCTTCCCTGCAAAATAAAAAAAACATACAAAGGATAGAGAGGTGTGGCTGGGGGGCTAACTTAATATAAAACATATAAAGGATAACGCTGAGCCCCCTAAATACAGTTTCTAGGTACGCCACTGGTATGAAGTGACAGTAGAATTTGAAGTGGGGCCTTACTAAACGAGTAAAGGGATAACGGGACCTTGACAGAAAGACGGGAAATCAAGTGAAATGAATAATAAAATGTGAGCGAATGGACAAAGTAAACGATTATCTGCATTTTTAATGCGTAAAAAGTGTGTCTGTATCTATCTATATATATATGCGTGTATGTGTGTGTGAGTAGGGAAGAGAGAGTTGAGCCTAGGAGCTTATGTGTGATTTGAAATGTGAATGTGGACGAGAGAGAGAGAGAGAGAGTGAATGGATGGACCACCCAAATGGATTTGCTTCGAACAAAGTTGTTTGGCAGATAAAAATAATAAATAGAGAACGGAACGAACGGAAGACCCTTCAGGGTTACGCAATGCAAACGCAACAATCTATAAAACTATATGCAATGCTCGTGTGTTTACGGTATTTCCGTGTGCACCACGATGACTACAATTCAAAGAATAATCGTGTGCAATGCAACAGCATAAAATATTGCTTCTAATGCCATGAAATCCCCCAAAATCCACCATTCAGTTCCTCCGCACAGATTACTTATACGGGGAAATCAGAGGAAATCTTGGCTCTCTTTGCTGCTCTCATACATTTTTCTAATAATAATAATCATAATCACAATCGTCCGATTGGCTAACCCGTCCTCGCTAACTTCTGCATTGCATTACCCTAATGTCTGATAAATACTTAATATATAGATCATTTATAAACAGCATTTATTTGAAGTAATAAGTACAACAAGAAGCAAGGTTTAAAATGTGCAAATGCAAAGTGAGAATTCCTATTTTATCCCACTCGGGAAATGGGAAGTAGTAATGGGAATTCCCACTTTTTCCCGCTGGGAAAATAGAAAAAAGCAAATTAAAGTCCTATTTTTAATTATGCCGCTTATTATTTGATTATTATTTCCCATTTCCCATTTCTCCATGGGAATTCCCACTTTTCATTTTATCGTTTTTGCTATTTCCCATTTCGGGGTTTTATTTTCATGAAGAACTTCAGAATTTCAATGTGGAAAGGCAAATGAGCTGATTGTGAGGTAGGAAACGTTTAAACCCTGGTACGTTGTAAATATTACCGTGTTATTAGTTTCGAGGTTCATTGTGGCCACGTGTCTACATTATAATGAGTCACTGTGTGGATAAACATGCAGCTATCGTTTACATAATAATGCGGTGTTCACGCCACAGGATAAAATTATGAATGACTATTGTAATAAACACACTACCCAATATACAATGGGAAAGGCTCAGAGATTTATAAATATAAAATAAGAGAACCGCATTTTATTTCTATTGCAAAATTATTTTTGTTCAAAAGAATCTCTCGTTCTTGCAGTAACATAATTCTTATTGTCTAATAAAAAATTGGAATAATTGGAAGCCATAGAAGAAATGTCTTTTGGCTTGAAATAGAAATGAATAAGGAAATGACAGGATATTTTTCCAGTGTTCAGCATGCAGTCTATCAATCAGTTCAGATGGCCACCATAAAAGTGGTCGTATTTCAGCGGACAATAAAATGGAAGAATTCATAATCATAAAGAAATTCATCGTCGTTATCTACAACTGTGACAGTGAATCATTTGGTTGTCACTCTGAATTATTACACACCATGAAATTCTAATAATAATAAAAGCTGCATTTTTGACTCGGTGACTCTGTCTACGTTTCTAAAACAGTGCAATTATTTTTATTCACAAAATCATACACAAAAATCGTATATTGGGTGGAGCTAGGTTAACATGGGTTAGATCCTGCACTTTAACACACTAGCAACTATTGAATGCAATGAGCAGAAATTCATGAATGATTTCACGGGACGAACGATTGGAATTTGATTTGAAGGTGCGAGTGTGTTGTTGTGGGTGGGTGTGTAAGAGACCGTTTACAACGTGACCACCAGATTCTGGTGGTTGGTGGTGCATTTTATGCAGAGTAGCATTTTTAGAATGTAGAGCCACAGAGCATCATTACAGACGCATGGAAAGCATTGGTGGTGGTTGTGCTCCAGATAGAAAGACAAGATGAGATAGGATCGCATGTGCCCGGCTCATTTTTTATGAGTAATTTGCCCGACTCAATTGCTACAACAAGATCTGATCTTGACAGGCGTGAGAACCGAAGGGAAGCCACAGAATGACTGGCTCCTATCCATCCTATATTACCTATACATACCATATAGCATATAAGCTATATGTTATATATAGCATATAGGATGAAGGTATGAGAGAGAGAGAGAGAGAGAGAGAGAGAGATGGATGTATGCAGTGCATTCCATTCGGTGATGTAGAAAATAAATAGGTTAAAGCACTACGGGGCAATAGGGACAATAAGTGATAAGTACCTGCTGGCCACTGCACAACTGCTGTACATTGAAGGGCGCATCATCGGTGTGACTTTGACTCATTTATTTTCTTTCACGTGAACTGTCTCCTCCGTACAAAGAGAACAACTACTCAGAATACACTCACACTCCATAGTCTATAGATAGGAGTAGGGATTACAATGGAAGCACGATGTGTGAAATCGTGTCCAGTGGCGTAACTATAAGCACAGGGTCAATGGGTACTGCCCTCAGGACCCATTTTAGACAAAAATTTGCTAATTTTCCTCGGTTAAAACTGAAAAGTGGACAACGCCCCTCCCCTCCCTCCTAGTTACGCCACTGACCGTGACTGTCTCCGTTTCTGTGTGACTGAGAAACTAATATTACAATAATGTAATAATGTTCGATTGAAGGAGCAGCTTGTTCTGTGGGAATGCGTGTAATAATAATAAGTGTATGATGTGGTTCTCGTTGCTCGGTTCTTTGTTGCCTACGTTCTTACACTTTTATAACAATAAGGTTCTTCTGTGGCGGAATGGAATTACCGATAGATTTGACGGGGTGACGGTACTTAAGAACTGAAAGAGATCGCATCAACGTCTTCTCCACATTATCATTCATCTGTATGATCCATTTTCACTCAGCCTTCCTTCCACCACAGACTCTCCCACTCTGTTCCTCTCTGCATATATGTATCAAGGTATCAGACCCAGATCTTTTGGAAAAAAACCCAACCCACTGGGTTGGGATGAATGAAAATGGGAAATTTTGGGAAAAATGGCATTCAATGGCAAATCTTTAAATTTTTCAAAAAATCCAAAACCGTAGTTCCAATTTTGAATTTTGTAATTATATGTAAATTTAATTTTGGATGGTGTCCAAGAAACATTTTGACAGAAATTGGTAATTTCGGACAGTGTGAACCCTGATACGTACGTCTTGCCTTTTAAAGAGTCTCCCGTCAACATTCGGGCAATCGAATTTTTTTTATTCCATTTAAAATTGAAATTTATTTGGATTTTTATTACACGAAGAAGGGAAGGGTCGGGTCAGCTTCCACTAATCCCTGCTCACACACAGTTAACACAACAGTTAAGACAACAAGGCGTTTTATTATCCACTTACTGTAAGCATTAATGTGGCTGGTGGTGGTGGTTGTTGGTGCACCACAGCACTTTCCCTCTATTCCACATAAGCAACCACCACCCAAGACCCAATAGAACAGTAACCTACTGCCGTACCTGAGATTACATGAATACCGTATAACACTTCACTCTATTCTCTTTTTCTCTACGCAAATACGAATCTATTTATATTATTCTCATCTGTGTGCTTCCATTACATAATTATTGTATTATGTTTCATCATAGAAAAAGGTGTAGAGGAGCCCAGTGGCGTATGTATAGAAAAGTGTTTAGAGGGACTCACAAGGGGCATTCGAACCAATTTCCGTTGAATAATCTTTAGCCTAAATAGACAGTCCCCAAAATTAACTGCGGTAAACAGATTTGCATATTTTTTTTAAATCGCCAAATTTTCGGCATTAAAAAAATTGGAAGTTGTGATTTTCTTATAGGAAATAAGATGCTAAAATCAGGATAAAGAAGGGTCCCCCCAGTGAAAATATTCAAAATTTAACGAAAAATTCCACTTTGACTTTTAGGCAAAGGTTTTTATGAAAACAATCGACTTATATGTATCTGTACACATTCCCTTTTCAGTCCATGTTAATTTGATCGAGAAAGGGGCTCATTGGCCCTTCCCATGGATACGCCACTGTAGGAGTCTGTAAAATACTGTTCCAATATTCCAAAGCACATTTATTGTTTGATTGGATATAAAAGTAGAGTGGCTGTAAAATCATAATCTTGCAGTTCTAACTAAAAGTATTCTACTAACTACACTGACTAGGTACATATACCTACATAGTATTACGTAAATATATGGGTTGCAACCTGCTTCATCAGAGATTCGTTTCTTTGTGTATAAAATGTTAAGTGTGGATATTAGTGGCAGGCAATCCCTTGATTGCATTCAATAGCCTTCCCTTGAAAGTATCTGTGAGGTTACAACACACTTGCACTCTGATGTCTGCCTTCTTCCTCTTCGCGTGAGTAATGCATCTGTATGAGAGCGCCCCAGGATCACAAGTGCACACATGAGACCAAAGAACTGTTCCTTATATCAGTACCCACGATCACACACAACACACACATCCACCTAAATCCACAAGATCTCTCTCTCTGTGTCCTTTCTGCAGAGCGAGACTATTGAAAAGGTGAGAAGGTGTAGTACCTTAACAAGTCACTTCACACCAGGGTTTCGTAAATCCCACTTTCTTGGTAAAAATCCCACTACAGTGGGAAGATGTGATGTGAATAATGGGATTAATGTGAAAAACGTGATTAATTCATTATCTGGAAGGGTAGCAAATATCATTAATCGCATTAATCACGAGACTGAGAAAACGGTGACAATCAAATAATCCCAGTGTGTTAATCACACCCGAAACCCTTTTTCATGTTTTATTGTTCCTCTAGCACAGGAATAATACAAAACCTTTCTTTATCAATTACTCACAAGATTAATGAATTATTCACCCATTAATTACTTGCACAGGTTATAAGTATTAGAGCAGAAAACAAGAAGGAAAGAGAGACACACAGAGAGAAGGGATGACCTCATTAACAATCGGAGTCTCTCTCTCTCCACTGTTCCCCTGAATGCATAAGAAATAGTTCAGAGTGTGAAAATTCGAATTTTAACACGTGTGTTCAATAGGTTTGGCAATTTTTGTGTAAAAAGTCATTGCATTCTTTGAGGGTGACATTGAGAACATTATTAAGATAAAATAAATGAAAGTCGTATTTGCATAAGACCTCTTTTTCCATGGGCTGGCCACCTAACTATTTATAAATAGTAACAATAATGGTTACGCATTCCATGTGTCACATGCGGAGGTTCTTGGTCCATTATGACGTCATCGTTTAAATGCTATTCATTAATAAGTAGTTTTTAGAGTGTGGCCGCAGATTAGAAAAAGTGATGAAGGTCTGATGGATAATAATAATAATAATAAGCCGGGGGTGATATGAGATAAAGATTTGCTTACCCATCGTGACATGTGTGTGTCTCTGTCTGCCAACAGGTCAGAGTTGTCAGTGGTGGAATCTTCATCGTACATGTCGTCGTCCTCCTCATTCTCCAAATCTTCATCGTCCACTTCCGCGAAATCCTTTGGCTCCTTCAGCGTCGACGTCACAAATCCATTTTTTCCGTTGCCGAATCCGACGACCGTGTTCGCAGCACCAGACTCCGACTGCAAAAAGGTCAGAAAATTACAATAATTACCAACAACAGGAAAATAATGTGACGTCCTTATAAGGAAAGGTCATGACACACAGTCCACCCCTCCTACATCTCAATTATAAATATTAATACATTCACACGTTAATCAGTATTGACGTGTTGAAGTTTGCGAATTTTTATTTCAGTCATTTGCAAAATAAAAGAGATTTTTATGAATGAATTTCGCAACGTTTCCGAGAGATGAGATCGATTGAGGAGTGGTGGTGACAGGTTGGGAGTATACAACAACAATAATAATAATAATAGCTGTTTAGCATTTGTATGAGGAGGCAGGTAGGGCACCCTTGAACCGCTGCTGCAGCATGCATAAATAATTCGCTAATGGAAATCGTAAAGCCGACATGACATGAGCAAATAATCAAACGTTGATTGTGCTACGAGGGAAAAGCACGTTTTAATCACAGGCAATGGTTGAAATGTTGGAAATAGGTAGGAGCCGAGTGAGTGAGTGAGACAGTAGCAAGAAGCAACGTGCTGTTCGACTTCTTTATATTTAAATATTCATTCTGTGTGCTTGCAATTGCAATTATAATAAATATTTATTTTACAGGCGCTCTATTGACAAATTGTTCTGCAGGCCAACCCAACAAACACACCTATTTGCGTTGTCTGACACGGCGCTCCACTTTTTTTTGCACTCCAATCAAAATCACTGTGGCTGCTGATCTGATACTTTAATAACAGTACCGGCTATCCTTTTGCACACCAATAACCGCAATATTATGCCAACAGGCAAAAAAACACCCAAAATTAATGACGATGAAGGTAAGAATATTTCTGCGCTGAGTAAACGAGTAATAACAAGAACACTTTTCTTGATTGAGTCATTAAATGGAAATAAATCTGATGCACACGAGAAGAGAAAAGAGATTTACGGATTACACAAAATTAATTTAGATTTAGAAATCGAATAAAAATTACAATCATAATTCCTTCATCGAAAACAATTATGGAGATGTCGAACATATAGAGAAGAGTCTGAGCATTGGGGGTGCAGACCCCTACCCAATACCCATGCTAATTTTGTTACAACCTCGCTGCACCTCCCTCCCTACCTTGCTCTGTGTCTGAGGGGGTCATAGAGGTCATAGTGCAACCATCATGCATCTTAAATACACTAAATAATTGAAAGAGCCAATTTTTCACGAGGATTGCAGCAAACATTAAAATTGCAAAGAATTTCCTGTATACGGCCTTCCGTGTATTTAAATCATTCATGTTCACCAGCAGGATAATATTTTATTTACTATGCATTAAATACAATAATGTTATACAGCAATTTTCTGCACCCGTAAACAAGGGCAAACTTTCACAACATGAAAATATGGGTTAATAAAATGCAACAAGAGAATAATTATTGTGTCACTTAAATCATGGCTTCTGAATGCTGGGTGGGTAACCTCTAGCTCTTTTTACTAGGCATTTTCTGTAATGAAACGAGTTCAGAATCACATGTAACTTCTCAAAGATATTGAAGAAAGTGTTTTATCTATAGCAATTTCGGTTTACTGTGAAATTTTTTTGTAGCGCGAACCTCCTCTTCAGATATTTGAATGGACAGTGTTCAAATTTAAATATATAACAAAAAGTGTCAATTTTTAAATTTAACGACAAAATAAAAAAATTGTCAATTTTGGTATAGATGATTTATAGATAAATTCAATTTTACTCATTTTGGACACTGACCAATAAAAAGTTTGCACAGACCCTTGTCATCGACAATGTAAACTCTGTGACCAAACTTTAATTTTGCAAAAACTTATTTCACAAGTGGGCAGATGTTTTTCAAGAGAAAACATTGTACCTCTTTAACAATGAGTGGATAGTTACACGAGTGCAGAATCGTCTAAAATTATCGATGAACTTTTGTGCGTATGGTCGTTGTAAAGAACATTTTCATTAATGCGTAGCCACGAACTGTAGCTCTTCTTCTCATGCATTATGAATCTACAGAGTCCAAGCACCCAGCACACACTAACTAAAGTACAATAATACAAATAGTGCTGCTATAAGCATTATATACTTATGACAGCAGTTACAGTAATATTATTTACATTCAAAGTGTTAAGCAGACAAAGACAAAAGTTAAGTCTGCTCTTAACACTTGCAATTAGACAGATTAACTAGGATTAGATGGGACAGCGAGGGGGTGGGGGGAAGGGCTCTTTCGGTCAATCCTATTATCTTATTTGTTGTGTGTGCACGAGAAATTATTTGCTGTGCAAATAGATACCGTTTGTTTGCCACCACCAGCTTTGAAGTATTTGCAAAAGAAGAGGAAGAATAAATTGCCCATTGAGCGGGTTCCTGTAGTAACGGTGGTTGTTGTGGTCAGCTGTCCACTGGCCATGAGGAAAACGGCAAAAGAGTTGGTTGAAATTTCAGGTGGGAAGAGCAAAAGTGTATAAACTTGTTACTCAATGCTAAAATTTTATGGGAAATTTGAAAAATATTTCATTTTGTTACAATTTTGTCAATTTTACCAAGGTGGGCGGGCAATAAGTAAAAAAGCCGGCTGAAATCGATTGGACACTGGACTATAGGACTATAGGCGATATGATATTATAGAGGTGACCAAGAATGACGACGTGGAGGACAACGAAAGGGAAACTCCTCTTGAACATTTAACACTTGCCAACTAATTATACGTAACTGAAGTTGATTTTTAGCACCAGCACGCGCGCTCTCTCAGCTCATAGAAAAATGCGACATAGATTTTCACTCGTGTGATGGGAATTGACGATCTCGCACTTCAGCCAACCCTCCAGGTACATAGCAAACTTCTATCGCAGAATCCACTACATGCATTAAAAGTAGAGGCAGCCAGAGATGCAGAATGACTGAGCAAACTATTATTATGGTTCACTCTTCACCACCTCCATTCCCACACTCCAACTCCTCTTCTGCAAATACTAATAATAGAATCACCAACAATCTTCAATGAACGAGGAAATTTTACAAACAATTTTGCAAATGGAACTCCAATGGAACGATTTACAAAAGTCTGCTCTCCCATCATTCAAGATTAATAGAATGTACACCATTTGTTTCAAGTGCTTTAACAAAAACTCTCAGTGGCGTCAATAGGCTTAAAGATTCTGACTTTTTAACTTTTTAAAAGATGTAAATTATTAGCAAAATTTATGTAGAAAAGGGGGTCACATAGCCCTACCTAAGGGCCTTCAGATTACAGTGGCGCCACTGAAAACTGATAAAAAATGTGAATAAGTATTTTTAGAATACAATTTTTGCATGCGAAATTGCTACAAGTATTTTCGATGTGTCTACACTGAACATTGGCAGAAAAGTATTCTAAAGTCTCAACTCATGCAAAAAGTGCAAATATTTCTGCGAGCATCATCAATTTCTATTAAATCTTCGCCAGTACTGCGTATTTCGTCATTGCAGTGGTTGCTGACTCTCTTATTATTGATATTGACATTTGAATAAAACTTAATTACCATTACAAACAGTATTTACTATTCAATAGTGTTCCCACAAGAAGTAAGTGGCGAAGCATTACTCATAAGTTCACTTGTTAAGAATAAAGAAAGTTAAAAAAATGAATTTCGTCTTTGTTATTTATTGTGCTTTGGAATTTTGTCACTGTGCACGTCGTCGAGGCGTCAAATCATTAGCCGTACGTTGCACCACTACAAAATAGGTTATGGAATAGAGAAAGAGAAATGGTTCCGCAGTCGCAGAGTTTACAAGGCGTCTGCTTTTCCAATTCCGTTTACACATCAGATAGATAGACAGGAATATATTTCTGTGCTGCAGACGTAAACAAAGTAACACTCCGTACACTCATCATCATCGGGGTTGGCATTTCTTGTAAATATTTTGCTCAAACATTGATTGTGTGTGTATGCACGCAATATGGGCCAATATGAACAGGCAGACGTATCTAGCCCGGTTTTCGTGCAGTAGAGGCCATGGTTTTTATGTAAAACCGACTCTGAGGTTATTTGTCGTTTTTTAAGGGCCAAGTAAAAAGAGAGTGAAACTTTTTTCTTAAAATAATGCCTTTGTGCCAGAGGCGTAATTATAATCTGAAGGTCCATGGGCACGGAACCCTTTTCAACAAAAATGTGCTAAAAACTGGCTGGGTCTTAAATGGCCCAATGTTCAAATGAATTTAGCCCAAATTTTTAAAAGAATCGTGCCCGAAGTAAATTTTGGCCAACGAAAATACTTTTTTGTCCAATTTTTAAAGGGGAATGACCCAATTTATTCGTAGGTTAGCTCAATGCATTTCATCTAAGAACAAAGCCATTAAGCATTATTAAATCGTGGTCTATTTTTATGTCGCATACTTTTTTACCATTACAATACAATACAATTTCCTATACCATTGGACAAAAATCCATGTTTTTCTCTAAAATACTCATGAAACCCACGAGTTAAATATGCCGGATCGTCAACCCTGTGCTAGAGGTGACCTGCACCATAAACAAAGAACTGTATGTTGTTCATATTTCCACAATTGTCCACATCAGTCGAATCATTAAAATTGCGCAAGCAGCAGAAGCAGAAATAAATTTACAAACAAAAGTATGTTAACACAATAAGCTTATAATGATTAGTTGCATGTCTATAGACGACAGGACTGCCAAAGAGGAAAATCTTTGAATAAGTCTCATCAGCCACTCTCAGGTTTTCCAAATCAAATTGTCGTCTATATTTATTATACAGACAAGCAAGATTATTCTTCTACACAATGCTTTCACATGTTAATATTACGCGCAATATATTTACACATTATTTTCTGTGCAAATATTTGCGAATCACGATTTGTAGGCTTTCACATTTCATTTCCTCCTTACTGAGCAATCGATTAAAGTCTAAGGATATAAACAAATGGTGCTGATGGTGACAGACGATTTACTGATTAAATATTTCGAGATAATAAATAATAAAATTCGAAAAAATTTAAAATAATTAATTATAAGACTTTGAGCAGAGCAAACTACAAAAACTATCGTTATTGTAGTGGCGGGAGCTGGTAGGCAATTGTGTGACCTGTGACCTATAGAGCAAGTCCACGACATTCAAATATGAACAACATGAAAACATTTTATCTCTAATAAATTTCTTACAGGGTGGGTGGTAAAATTGTAGAAAAAATGCAATAAACGGAACCCTGATAACCATGTCCAATTCTGCTTGGGATAATTTTGCACGATGCTACTTACGAGAGTAATAAATAAGATAATGTCTAATATTTCAGAACTTTGATAATGACGCTAATATTTCATTTGCAAGTACAAAAGCAGCAATATGTTTACATGAATGCTGCGTTTGCCGTGTTCTCGCACATCTTCATCAGCGAAAAGGTAGCGACTAGACGCCAATGTTTGAAAACGAGTCATTTACTTCTAATGGTGATGTGTGTCTGTCTCTGGGCAGTTAGTATTGCAAATGGTGGCGTGCATTGAACATATTAGTGCATATGAGCCATTAATTTAGTGCAGTTTACTTTATTTGTGATTTGAACGCGAAGAGTGTGTGAGAGTTAAGGGAAGAGTTTCTGTATCGGCGAGAACAAAGCCCAAGCAGCACAATTATTCACGTTGTCAGCATAAAGGCATTACATAATCATCTCCGTTGCACTAAATCCGTTAGTGTCGCCGTCAAGGGAGTAATTAGGGGGAGGGGCACTGGGTTTTGAGCACCCCTCCACTAGCAGAAATTATCTTTGAAAGTATTGTGTAGGCAAAAAAGTGGAAAGAGTTTAGTCAATGCCCCCCGTGCGTGCTCCCACCAAATATTCATTCTAAATAGATACGCCACTGGTCGTTGTCGCCCTATTAGTTGCTGTCATGTCACCGAGCACCATTTTTACTGCTGTGCCATAATGTCATCAAGAAAAAACGGTTCTGGTGATTGGGAGACGAGGAGGAAACAATGATGTTTGCATAGAGAGCGGCGGCCGGCAATATTTTACAATGCTATCAATTGCCTGTGTCACTCTGTAAAATTATCCCACTGCTATCAATCATCTCTATGTATTTATTTATATTATGCTCGCGGAAGCAGTTACCATTACAATACAGCAGAAAAGCACGAACTGATGAAGAAGCGCACAAACAGCTTTTGTAATCTAACACCGTGCTCAAAGTCAATTCAAAATCCTGCTGCTAATTTCCTTCCATGGCAATTAATTTTCTATAAACGAGATTGATTTTTCATTGCGGCTTCACAAAGCATAAAATTAACGCGTGTGGATACATTTGCCATTTATAGAGTCGGTGGACAGAGTAAAAAATAAAATTTTCAATGATATTAAAAAATGCTCGCACAGTTCACATCGAAGATGACAAGTGTGTCCATTAAAAATGTTTGTTAGAAACAGGGCAAAATTGAATCAACAAAATTTTCCCAATACCAAATTAAAAATTGGAGCCAATTTGTTTGGATTTGTGTTAAAATTCAAATTCGGCCATTTTGTGTCAATTTGGATGACTGTGCATCAAAATGCATAAATTTATTTAACTCAATGCTTAAGAAATAAATGATAAAAAATATTGGGGTTTCCTTTTAGAAAAACACGTTCAAGGTGCGCAATTGCATAAGAAGACATGTAAACAGATGTTATTACATTGAGTAAAAGTGAAATGTGTGAATGAATAAAAGAATTTTTTGCATGAGATGTTGAGATAAATGAAAGTGACTACAGGGAAGGAATCTCTAATAGATTATCCTGCTGATTAATGGTAGGTTTAGTCTTGCTGCAAAGGGGCTTGCGTTGCGTAAAAGTTGACGTGCGGCAACTTTGAAGCACACGTGACTTTTTA
>JABASC010000140.1:0-62582 GCA_019776185.1 Plutomurus gul
ATAATAATATTAATAATAATAATAGCAATTAGCATTGATTGAGTGGAAGGAATAATTGTGTTTTTAAATGTGTTTTGTAGATGTTTAGTGGCTGGATGGGGTTCAGAGCCATCAACGAGAAAAATGGTGAAGCGGCAAGTACGAGTGGCCGGTGATATTTCGAAGGAAAGGACCTCGAGGAATATTCTCAAAGAAGTAGATATGCAAATTATGGACGGCAATCAATGTCAGGATAACATCCGGAGAGCCATCAAAAACAACCAATTTTATTTGGACCAAGAGAGTTTTCTTTGTGCCGGCGGTGACGAAGGAAAAGGACTTTGCAAGGTAAAATTCAAAGGCTGCGTTGTGAATTACAGGTTTCTGTTCTACAATTCCTTCTGTGCAAATCAACTTAAGACGTTTTTTTGTACCGGGGTTGAACGAATTAAAAAATTCATTGAACATACACATCGACTTGAATTTTTTACAACGTACTTGTACGTTAAATACCACACCGGTGTTTTGTTTTTCTGGCTAATATATAATGACATTTTGGAAATAGGGAGATGAAGGAGCAGCGTTGGTGTGCCAAGACACTCCAACCTCTAGATACACTCTTGTTGGAATGGCTTCATGGGGAACAACTTGTGGGGAGCAAGGATTTCCAACAGTCTATACAAACATGGAAAACTATTATTCTTGGATAAAATCTGTGGCGCCAGATATTGGTCAATAATCAATAACATTTTTCATTTCGACCTGAACGCTTCATAAATGTATTTTATACAAAGTGGCCAATAAATTCACATTTTAGTTTGAAATGAGTTTTTACGACTTTTAAAATATTTCTGCGTCTTCTATTAGTAAACTGGCGATGATAAAGTTGTAAAAAATTCACTAACATGAAAAAACCGTAATATCTGTATTTTGTAATGATAGGCGACTAAGACTACTTACTATTAGGACTAGAAGTTCCATATTTGCACAAGTTTACACATTGCATGAATATGCGAATTGTGGGAAATGTTCACATTAAAAATACACACCTTACAAAGAATTTTTGGAACTAAACTGATCTTTTATTAGTATTTAAAACTGACAATTAATTCATAAATTTACTAGAACTTTCTCTCCGATTTACTAGTACATTCATTTGTTCATTTACTGTATCTTTAATAAACGTCCACTAGCAAATTCATCTCTTTTTTTAGCACTTTCATTTTTTCTACTATTAAATTCCCATATCGCCGTATTATATTAGCGATGGATTGAATGTCTGATTATTTCATATGTACAATCGTATAAAAATAAATTATTTTCGTTGCGGTACATTATTAACAAACGAAATACCAACATTCTGAATAATTGAAAGGGGGTGTAAGTTGTTTTGCTGAATGTTGGAGTAGTTCAGAGAAAGTGAAGCTGGTTGTGCAACAATTTGTTCGCCTCCCTTCCTAACGAGGTTCCGGTCAAAAATGCCAATTTTCTCGCATATTGACACGGAGCTGGGACTGCCACGGTCCCCGCCCAGTTGAAGTAAATGTGACACAATTTATGCGTGAGCAACTGCATTCTATCTGGACCTAACATTTGTTCATCGTGCAGTACATTGTAATAAGTGGGGCTTGCTGTCCCCTGACGAGCCGTCTGAGCAATCAAGAAGAAATCGTACTTTGAGCATTTGGTCACCACGTCGTCCACTACGGTACCAGGTGGTGGATTTTCCACACGTTTCGCAGTGACATCAAAAAATCTCGTGTTAGTTCGTCTTGTAACAACAGTGAAACTAAATTTAGGTATCCCTCTGTTGTTCGCCCTGTAGATCGATTCTATTCTTGCCTTCACAAATAAACAATTCTAATATTTACTATAAATGACAATGTGCCAATACTAATAGTTACTATAAAAGACAATGTGCCAATAACTAATTAATTATGACTGATTAATTAAAAAAAGTATCTAGATTTTCACCTTAACATTCTCCATCTCCATTTCACTCACGACTTCTAATTGACCGTCGTCAACACCATCACGATACATGAAGATTCGGTCGGGGAAATTTTTGTTCGTGTTGTGATACACTTGCAGACATTCTGAAACATCAAACAAAAAATTTGCAATCCACACGAAATATTGGTGTATAATGACAAAGTAAAAAACAAATTAAAAGAAATTGCATTTCATAATAATTTTTTAAAACTCACTATCAATGCCAGTTACGAGATTTGCAGCTAACTCTTCGCCTGTCTTGTGTACTGAAGTAACACTGTGGTAACTAGCTAATGTTTGAGACGTTGTAGCGACGAGGGCACCGATGTTCACACCACCTCTTCCACCGCGGTACACATCAAAACCTACCACCATCACGTTATGTAAGGGAATTTTGATTGTCCATGGTTCTCCTCCTAATTTAGCACACATTTGAACGGTCATATTTGTGGCGATGGACATCAAACTCTTAGAGGACGCATTCTTCGCAAGCATGCACTGCGAGGGAACTTCAAATTCAATTGTATTATTATTAAAATGCACAGTTTTGGTTTTATAATCAGAAAATACTAGATTAACTGCGATAACGGTTATTGTTTAGATAAACTTACTTCCCATGTCAACACTCAGACGCTTCTTGACTACTGTGTACAAATCCAATTTGTTGTTTGGCAAAATGACCAACATCATTTGAATAGGTTTACCAGTTGCTTCTACTCCATCGATTGCTCTTAGATAAGTTGTAATTTTAGTATCGGCTAATGTCACACTGGAATAGAATACTTTACAATTATTGCCATTATTCTTTATTGATTAAGTAAAATATAGTAGACAAATAGCGGGACTCTACCTTGAGAATGAAAAGTTTCTATACAGAAACACAAAACTTACATTTCTATAGGTTGTCGAATGATGAAATTTAGAGGAGTGGCAACTTTTATCATGGTGCGAACAAGATTGTCCATTGCTCCGACGTCTTTGCTAGGAACCAAAATAGCCCAGTAGTTCAAATCGACAGTGCCCAACAATTTTTTGGCTGCAAATTTAAGAATTATTATAATATAATGGTTGCATTGTTAAATCTTTCAGCATTAACAATAAATGCATTGACAAGATAATGCTAAAATGAAATTATTTCAGGGTTCTGTGGAAGCGATGATGAAAAAGCCTAATAATCTAATGTTACTGTCAATAGTAGTATACAAGTTACTGAATTTCGAAAATAATTAAAAGGGAACACATACACCTGAACGCCATAGACCATTCTGCTTTATTGCTTGCTGCTTCTAAACAGTTGTCAGCAAAAATTACTTGTTCTCGGGGAAGGATACGACCAGTGCATTTGGTTAGCTCAGTTTCGAAATCTACATCCCACATTTTCAATTCGTCCGTAATCTGTGTTAATATGAAAAATATTGATCAACAGCACGTAGTATTGGTAATTAAATTAAATAACTCAAAACGATACCACAAAGTCAAATCAAAGGTTTACACAATATTAGTTCACTTACAGCAGGTACGCTTTTCAACCTCGTCATAAAATTCTGAATGGCGTTTAATTTTACGGTGGGAACTTGCTGGAGATGCTGTGCCAAGTCTCGCATGAGCGTGAAATTGGACCTCATGTCATCAGACAGTCCCGTCATTTGGCAAAATTCCGGTACAAGCAGAACCAACTCCGAACCCCCTTTAGGGTTTCTTCTTGAATCGTAGGCCACCAAAAGTGGCTGTGACATTTCTGAAATATCAAGCTTGTAGCGTTCTTTATAGTAGTCAACGAAGGAAATGTGTTGAATTGCTCCAGTAGCATCCGATTTCGTAAAAGTTGACACGGGTTGGTAACCCCAACCGACGTCCTCCACCCGATACATCTTCCGATTGTATAAAGTCATGACGATTGCACCTCTCAACTCCATTTCCACGACTTTTTCGAAATTTTTGTCTTCACTCATTCTGTTGATGATGGACAGCACGTTATCTGATCGCAGGACTTTGTGCGTTACCTCAACACTCAGAAGAATATCTTTTTCGTGATGTCTCATAGTAGTGATATAGCCTGTGTAATAAATTAGAACATTTTCAATAAATCATTGTACAGAACTTGAATATATTTTGCACACATTGTATACTTCACAATAATGAACAGCTGCTTGAACCATAAAATATTCTAGGAATCGTCTAATACCTGGCCAAAGTTGAAGTCGATGCTGATTAATTACAATTGCAGCATTACGGTCGAAGAAATGTCGTCCTACCTCTTCTAAGCCCATGCCGTAAAGGCATTTCCTTATAATCATGTTGTAGAATTTAATATACATGTCGTGGTCGTCATTTATCCGGCCCACATACTTGATTGTCACAGTAGTAAAAGACTCGTCTTTTTTGTCAGTAACATTGGTCACAGTCTCATCTTCCGGAAGCTTGGCTTGCCTAAAAAGTAGAGTTCCGTCGAAGATGTATGCACCCAGAGTGGCTCTCATACTACGAACAATTTTCTTCCGAACCACAATATTTCCCACAGGAGGCTGAAAGGTGACCGTGTACTGGAACAGACACCAAGTCGGAACTTTCTTTAATTTGAAATGATTTGTTAGCAATTCACACGGCCTGCCACTGATCCCCCTCGGTTTCAAGTCCTTAAGGTGCCGCACGTATTCAGTACAGGTAAAAGCACCCAGGTGCACTCCACGGTGAGCTCCCCTAACACGTATCGTGGCAGCTTCGTAAACTTTGGGGACACGAGGTGGATGTCCTGCAAAGTCCAAAGGGATTGGATGATGATGCCTCGGTATTCTGAAATAAAACAAAAAGATTAGAAAAACAGGGTTTTTTCACAGCAAATTTGAAATAGAATGTAAATACCTACTGTGGTTCGCTTCGGCGGCCTATTCCTCTTTGTCCTCCTCCTCCCGATTCACCAAACGGATTTGGGTTGCTCATGATGATGACTTTGAAATCCTCTGCCAAAAGGAAATCGTCTTTGTTAAATCAAGAAGAAGAAAACATTAAAAATCGATTTAATAAAGTTAATAAAAGAAATACAACGCTGTTCTGATTGGTGTTGTGATCGTTTCAAAAGTCTACGATGGTATACCAGCATTCTGGAAATGTTAGTGCTTTTATAGGATTTGAGAAAGTGTTTGTCTAGATTCAACATACTTAGTTGAGTTGACTGACACTACACTTTGGAAATTGCATTCCTGAATATTTAAATATCGAAATACAGAGAGACAGCGTGAGATATGAACTTTGATTCTGACCCAAGTCTACACTAAATAGCACACAAATTGTAGTTGGACATTGGACATGCTCGATTGTTAATATTTGTTTGCATAACTAATGCCCTTTCTTTGTATACTAGGATTCGTCCTAGTCTTATTCTAATTAAATGTATTCATGAATTCATTTAATTAGAATAAGAAATACCTTTGTAAGTGTGCACAACATTATCATTTCATGTTAAGAATAATAGTATATACTGAAGAGAATAAAATATTAATTTTGTTCTAATATTGATGAAATCAGACTTACAAACATAAATAACGGTCATTGGTTTGCCGTCGTGCCTTCCACACATCAGGTGGTCTTTCCTTAGTGCTTTACCCATACGGCAATAGATAGCACAATATGTGTAATAGGTACGAAGATATTCCTCTCAATATTCCCAATCTCAGTGTTCCCAAACTGTACAATTGTACATCTTCTAGATGAGACAGGTTTGGTTTACAACATCAAAATATTTTTCTTGGAACCTTTAATGAGCATTTGAACTGAATAGTAACACAAAAATAAATAGAAATAAAATAATGCAAAATTAATTTAACCAAATATTTATTCAGATACAGAATACAAGGCTAATAATGAAATGAGAATTCAAAAACCACAGAAGAGAATTTTAAATATTATCGTTGTGCTAGCCGTAAAATTCCACAATTTGATTGTACAGATTTAAAAAATCTTTAAAAAACTGCCCAACTCATCCAAACGAAGATAATAGTATTTGTGCTGTGTTGCTTGCATTACTTATAATGTTATTGTGAGTATGAGCAATACTTGAGTCATTTCAATTACTTACAAGTACAAGTATGCACTGGTGTAGTTGTGAGAGGATACAAACGACAATTATTCATTTAATAATATGTTCTTTATTGTGGTGTAGACTTGACCCTTCTGAAATACATTATGAATAATTATTTGTTATTTATTCGTTGTGTTCTTTTCTTTTCATTTGACAAGATCAAGAATCCGATAGAGAGCAATTTTCTTAACTTCGGCAATTCCCTTCACAATCTCTTCTTGCCTCGAGTTGTTTATCCTTTCGGCCAGTCCTTTCAGGATGGCTTCCTTCTTGTTCTCTCTGGCACAGACCACAAATGGAAATCCGAATTTCTCCTTGTACCTACAACGAGAGTTACATATTACATCCAGCACCTTGTCGTTAATTTGCTATTCGCTTACTAAATATGACTTTAATTTTTATTAATTGTAAATCAATCGATATTAAATACTATTATATTTAATTTTCTCTTTTATCATCTTGGCCACATTTGTCCTTGCGTATTTTTTGGTACACAAGTTTACTAATGTGTGAACGTGAACAAACCATGCAAATATAGTACATAAGCGCTCCTTGCCTTTGATTGAATTGGTTCATTGTAGATCTCTCGTCATCATTGAGATCATTCAGTCCTGCAGTAGCTTGTTCTTTCGTCGATTCCTTAGTCAAGAGTCCTAGTTGTGCCAATCTGCCTGCCAAGTCAGGATGCAATCTCAGGATTTCTTCGTGCCCTTAATTAAAATATATGGTTTAGTAGATAATTTTTATTGTCATTCAGCATACAGTTCACTCAATGCATATTATAACTTCCTAGGGTGCAAAAAGCAGGAAAATCTCAAAAATTATTTAACCCTGCTTCGGGAAATCTTTTGTTTTCGTTATTAATGCCGCCATTCTCTATTTTGTGGAATGAGAAAATTTGAAAATAGGGGAAATACGTGTATTTTTGTTCACAACACGTTCCCTTTTTTTCTCACTCGTAATTAAAAAATGCAAAAATCAGACCTTCAAGGCTAAAATGTTGTTTCTCAATATTCATACATATTAAGATGAATTAGCGAACCATTTCAGCATTTTCAATTTCCCTAATAAAAGCGTAGGAGACCACACAATATGATTTTCCATAGAAAAATGTAGAAGTGTAAGAAAAGTCAGAATACATTTATAATAGTAGGTACAAGACAATTTATGTGAGATCTTTACAAGCAGCAATAATGTAGAAAATTCGCTAAATACATTTCGTAGGCAAGAAGACGTCCGAGAGGAAAATATACAACCGGTTTACAATTTACAACAAAGCATTTATTATCTCTGCACAATTCAGAATGTTCCACCTACAGCATTTCAAGTCCCTTTACATGTATCGTGAGAGGCATTCACTAACAATAAGCCCACGTCCCCATTCAAGGCTGTTTTCAAAAATTCTAATTCTCAACTTCACTTTCTATTTAAATTCATAAGTAATCAGAATTTTTAAATTCATCACAAGGGTTTTTTATGCCACTCTTGAAGAAAGTAGAAAATATTTTCCATCCTCACCTACAGGATTACTAATTGTAACTGTAAAGCTTATCCTATGTCTTTAGGGAAGTCTCCGACGAAATGAAGGAAATCTCATTTGTTATTTGGAGAAACTTCCCATTTACACAAAAACCCATTTTTACATATTAGTACGAAATAATGATTGATCAAGGAATCAGCCTTTGTCAATAATGAAACAATGCAGAGTGAAGAAATGCAGAAACATGCAAAGTGAGGGCACGCAAAAGTACAAGATATATTATGCTTATTGTATGGATTCAATTTAAATGCGAACTAACAAGGTACAGGATGTATAGCCAAATTCTCTTAAGCCCGCAACATTTTTAGATGCCATTGTTTTCTCTAATTAGGTAATTTGAAAAACGATTATGAATATTTAGTAGTGATATAGTGAATTCATTAAACTGATAGTCAAAATATTCTGTAGTTAATTGACTCTAATTTGACTTAATTGGCTGTTAGCTAAGGTTTTGCCTAATCGTACCATGTATATATAACCTAATTAGTCAAATGTGTCACATCAGAATATTTTCATTTTGGACTGACAGCATTAAACATTTAGAATCTGCTTTTACTGTTACAATTGAGATACAGCTCGTAAATATCTGTTCCTTCAACATTTAAAAGTTAAAATCAAAGTTTTTGGTCCGATTTGACTACAAACTTGTTGGATGGACGTCGTAGCCGTTCAGGGCCAATAATATACATACAGTACTGATTGTGAGTGACGTTGGTGGGAAAGTGAAAATGGTGACGGTTTACTTGTAATCCCCATGAATCACGCTGAGAGATTCCATTTGCAGAAATTGTCTCTTTCTTACAAAATACTAGGATCACGACGTGCTAATTGCCTACAGAATATCTTAAAAGCACTACTGCCAAAAGGTTCCGACAAACCCTTTTTTCTGAAATGTTCTGTACTCTGTGTGCGGTACAATGTTATACGTGGACGGCGTTGTTATTCCTGTTGTCCGTTCTTACAAAGAAAACCTACAAAGGACGGCAACCTGTGTGTCAGAAATTGTTGCGAGAGAAATCAGACGATGCGACGTTCTTAAGAAAATCCACAGAAAAAATGGTTGTGCACTGCATATAATAAAGATGTGAGTTTGAACCAATGCCTGCGGCTATTTCCATGGCGAAATGGTAAAATTCCAAAAAATATTACTAGAAATATACGTATTTGGACTATTCACTATCAGCACGCGACGTACGACACGCAGAGACTAGGAGATACGATATTTTATGGAAAAAGCGATATGCAGTGTATAGAGAAAGGTGTCCGAACTCAGTGACACAGTGAACAGCTGGACATGAATTGTAAAACATTGTTTTGTGAAAATATTGGCAATTTTAACGACTTTGTTACATTTAATATCAGAAACTTTCTTTATGCTCAATACCTGTGAAACGTATACCATAAAGTTTGCACTTTACAGATACACAGACAGTATCTTAGATATTCGATATTGTCAATAGGTCAAAGGATTATGATCGTAGTTTGAAACGGACTTTGTGTTTTTCCGAAAAGTTTGTTATACTTATAGAGAGTGCAGGTGGCAATTTTGTGTATTGAGCCTGTGAACAGATAAATAGATAAACATCGTACTGGATTCTGAGCAACAATGGTCCATGAAATTGCAAACAGCGGAATGCAAATCTTTGACAGAGGCAAATGGTCGTTTCCCCTCAACGTAAGCGGCACATTCGGGAGTGTCTTCCACGATGTTGGCCAACCGCGCCGTGAACTCTTCCCGACTCAGATTGTTCAGTTTTTCTATGGGAATTGCCATCGAGGTACGGATATTCTCTCTATTTTTTTATCTCTGCAACCAATAAAACATTCAATGGAAATGAGAACGTGAAAAATGAGTGCAGTCAAGAAGACTGGACAAAAGCGGACCACACCACAACTTACACAAATGGCAAACATTCAACTACTAGAATGGCATTTCCTTATTCCAAATCCGTAGTGTAATATATATTGTACAGTACACATTTTTATTTTTACTTCTGTGGTGGAACGTAATATTTCAGAATAGTTCATGCAAGGAGGTCATCTTCTACCAGACAATTTATGCGAAGAAAAAGTCTGTGTCTGTATGTCAAATTCCAAAACATGTTGGCAATTATTGATTTTAACCCAAACGTCTTCACACTATTCCACGAGAAAATAAATTGAATGGCATTTAATGAAAGTAGCTTTTCGTCTTCAATAAATTTCTTCAAAACTGTGAGTGGAAGTAGAATTTATCATTATTTCAGAAATATTTTGGACTTGAAGAGATAATTAGAGTGCATCTCTAATTAGATCACATTCTATTGGTTATACACATATGTTGCTTTTTCTGAAAAACAAGGATTTATGACATGTATTGCTTTTTGTTCCCTTAAACGGAACATAAATAAAGGTAAATAAATAACGCTTTTCAAACAAGTTTTTTGTATCATTTCATGCAACGGCAGTGCATGTAAATACGGAAATACGAAGGATGATGAAATCAAGTTTCACATTAAATGAAATATTACATAATTGTTGTAATTCATGGGCACTAAATTGAAAAGCCTATTGTATGAAAATGCTTGTAATCTTTATTGTTTTCTGTTTTATCATATGTTAGTTGACGATTAGCTCCTAACTGTACAATATAATTGAATGTGTACCTCCCTTAATATGTAATTGCTGTTGCCCATAAGCGATAACAGAAACCAGAAATTTCCACTAACGACAAAGATAATGATTACATTTAATTTCGTATATGAAGTGCACATTAAATGCATGCTATAATTGTATATACGGTAGGACGAGTACACAGCGTATAGTCGACCATTCATTCAGTGGCGTATATAGAAAAGGTATTTAAAGGGGTCGGCCCCTTTCCTTTCTATGTCAACTTAGCCCCCATCTAGTCTCTCCTTTCATTTCCTTTCTATGTTAATATTTAGATCTGAAGGCGGGCGGCCATTCCCCTGGTTACGCCACTGCGGCATTCACGCACAATTTTCATGTGAAACTATTTTTCACAAAATCCGACTCTGTTTAGAGATATTCGTCACATTACAGATTCATTCATTACATTTCATGACTAAAAAAGTCTCTCCGACAATCAAAATTTACGTTGTAACTAATATTCTCGCTGAAACATCTTTACACACAAGAAAGTGTATCACACAAGATACAAATTATAAACTGTATTACAGATACCAATACGCAAAGAGTGAAAGCAACCGCTTTTACACATTTTAATCAATAGATAGACCTAATAAAGGAATGGGTAGACTATAACACTTGAATCATAGCCATAACTCTCGAAACGTGTATGTACATAGCAATGAGATCTTTATACATTTGCTAGGATTTTCTCTTGTCCATCCGTATGCATATAAATACCAATCACGAAAATATTAAATAATGCGAAAAAAGCCGAAAAAGGGTTTATTGTCAAATATCGAATTCAGTTCGACCGAACTAATATAATGAAAGAATCAGTTTTCGCTTCGTTTCCTATTTCTGAAGAAGAACCCGTGCTCCACATGAGGTATACAAACACCGCATGACATGTGTACAATGATTATATTATGACCAAAGACGAAACAGGACAATTCTTATGTACTACATACACAAGTGGAGAATGGAGCAGTGAGCTTGATGTTTACTTTAATTGTGTTGCTGTCGTTGTCAATGTTGTTGTATAAGGGACGCGAGCAGTAAACAGTACGAGACTCGTCGGTGTCCCCTTTTAAAGAGTTCTTTCAAAATGTCCGTCATGTCATCCCTTCTCTCTCTTTCTCTCTCTTCTAAAAAACATGAAGGATGCCGATGCTGATGCGAACAATAAGTTCTCTCTGTGTTTCTCTGTCGATTGCCTTCGACAACAAAATACGCCGCACTACTTAAAAGCAGGGCATGGAAAAAAGCTTACAAAAGGTCAAGCTAAGAGTCACAGAGGACAAGTCACTTCGTTCTCACTTCCTTTCTATTTATTGTCATCCCTTTCCAGCAAAACTCTACAAAAGTTCATGTAAATACATAGCACTCATTTCCACTTTTATTCTCTATATTACCTTCTCTGTATATGACAGCAACCCAAAAAACGCATACAGTCATTCATACATTTATTATTAAAAGTGTATAGCAACCACTGTGCTTACTTTTCTGTCAACCACCTCCTTATGCATAAAACACGTGTATTATCAATGTTTCCGCTCTACTGGGCTCTAAACCACTTAAAAATACATTTTTAGTGATTATCAATTCATTTATTATTATCGGTAAGGTCCAGCAGCAACAAATGACGCAAATAATTATGCAGACCTAATTATTTGCATAAACGAGTAAATTCCACTGCGTAGATCGTAATTTCTCAATGTAATTATAACGATAGACATTTAAGGAATTCTGTAGAAATATTCCAAATCGTGACTTTTACACAGCCCACAATTAAATATTGCAGCAATTACAACGGAGAAATTCCCTGCCACTGCTCCCACACTCTTAACAGTTCCCACAACAAGTAAAATATAAGCAGGACTTTTGACTCAAAAATCACCTTGGTGCATTATGTTTACTTCTAGTGAATAATATTACTATCTAACCTATAATTGAGGATGCATTAATTATTTGTATTATAGCTTTTCGTCTCCCATTCCATTCAAATTGGATGCACTGTGCACATTCAATGGCAAAAGTGTTAACTGTCTTATTAAGTTGTGGCACACACACACAGACACTCACAGTCAGTCAGTCAGAGGTACGAGTATTGCATATGTAGGGGGAATGTATGAGCAGAGGGCTGTGGGACAGCAACCACTGCATGTATCATTGCATTCATGTACATTTAGTAGATTAAGTACTTATATAAATATAACGTGGAGAGATGTCTGCCTATTAGACTAGTTTTAGGCTCGTTGTAATGCTTATTATCAGAGTGAGCATTTTAGATGGTGAGGGAGTGAGTGAGTGAGTGAGTGAGACTCTGGGCTCACTCCAATGAATATATCTCGAATTCATAAATTTTGAGACGACTCCCATATACCTGTCAACGTAATGGTTTTAGGGCTCCCTCAAGATGCATTGCAATGGCAAAATAAAGTGAAGTCACAGTCGTGATCATCATCACATACCACTCCTCCACACTCACTTCTTCTTCTTCTTCTAAAGCTACACAAATACTTGTTCTATCTCTCTCTCTCTGTTTCATATCGTCAAATACTTCAAAATAATCACCTACTAATCCTTCTACACATAAATATATTTACACTGTCGATTATTTTGCTGCTCTTATGAAAATACAAGGATCTTATCGTTTAGAATCGCATGCACATTTCTACACGTTGATTGCATTGATTAGCAGAGGCCGATCTAAATTCTAAAGTTTGCATGTACACGATAGGGAGGGAGGGTGGAGCCAACTTAACATGGGAAAGGTAAGATACCCCCTTTCGGTCCCATCTGGATCCGCCACTGTTGGCCATTATCAATTATGACGGAGGTGAGAGAACATGCACTTCTACAAAAAAGGATAGGACAACGTGGAAAGTCTACTGCACAGATATAACACAATTACGTTGGTAAATGTGAACTACCTTGAAGGTAGCTCTCTGTCTCTCTGACTGACTGACTACTACGTTTATTTATTGTTAAGTGGGGGATGTGACAAATCCGTGAGCTTCGTTCACGCTCCCACCATTTTCTCTCTGTGACAGTCTCTTAAAACATCACGTAGCTTGTAAAACTCATTAGTATTTACAAGCGGTAAATTTTACAGCCGATTCAGGATTTACTCTGTCCACTTGAGGATTATTATTCTCCGTCACACAGGGTGCTTATATAATATCATCAGCAGCTCCTATTCTAATCTGTTACAGCTACTACTACTACCGATAACAAATTGGACTTGCCCCGCTTCGATGTATTGATTTATACAGGACGACAAATAATGTGTCAATAAATATATAAATGATTTAATTAATTAATTAATTAAAAACTGTAAAGCGTTACTAGCAACAAATTATAGACAAATAAAACCACTGGTAGTAACTTAATGGGTCCAACTTACCAATCAATTGAGTTTAGTAAGAAGCACGCTATCGGTTTGTTGAAGCTGTACAAAGTAATATGACAATTTACAAGCAGTAACTGAACGCAAGAAAGTGTTCATCTGTTTATAAAATCACTTTTGCTTCTTCTTATCATGTTGCGACGCGCCACGTGAACATTCAGTGATGCTGTCAATCAATGGCGTATTTAGGGGTGGCCAGAGGTCGTAGAACTTAACATAGGAATGAGAGGCAAGGCAAAAGTAGGAGGAGCTAAATTAACTTAAGTAAGTAACATAGGATGCTCCCCCATGCCCCCACCAAATATCCATTCCGGATTCGCCACTGCTACCAATTCATTTTCTGTTAAATTTAATGTCATTAGAATAGTTTAGCAGAAGATTTGTAAAGCAGAAGAAAGGAATGGAGAGTGGTCAAATATTAAATAAACAGTCAAGGAAAAGTGAAACTTGTACAAAAAAAATTACGTAATTTTTTAAAATTGGGAATGTAATTGTCAGTAAGTCCGTATATGCAATACATATTAGATATAAATATATCAACTATTAAATTAAATTATATGATTCCAAAAGCCACTTTGTCTAATGGCGTTTCCTTGTAAATTTTCTGTCCTTACCACTTTACACTGTACCATTAATAGGAACCGATTGCAGATTTAATTCAATGGTTGTTAACCTGCATCATTATCATCATAGTTGTAGCTTCAGACTTGGACACTGACTCGTTGTCGTAATAAGTACATATATGCTTCATGATGACCTTTGTTCAGTTCACAGACTGATTGCGCATTGTGGGTTAGTGTTTACACAAGGATTCATACTTCCATATCATCCTCACGCTATATTATTTAATCAATCACATTTTTCTCGATGAATGTTTCTTCAACAGTACATCACAAAATAGATCTTCACACTATTCTGCAGGCATCGGTAAAACCATTGGTGCTTTTATTTCATAAAGGTCTCAATGTGCCCCCGTTGTTAATAACTAATTATTAACTATTAGTAACTGGACCGTTGCTTATTTTAGTGCAATAGCCTTTTGTCACACATTCTACGCGCTTCTACATTTCTTAAATTCCCAATCCATTCTCATTACTTCCAAGTTTCCAAGAAGATTTCTTACAATGGTTCTGTCTATGTATACTGTTGAATGAGGAACTGGCACTTGACTTATGATACACTCGGAAGAAGTTATTACGGGCAAATCCAGTTTAAACATTACACTTTTATTATTTTAAATACTAATTAAAAACTTTGCGTTTTTTCCTCGCCATTTCAAATCTGTCTTTACATTCGGATTAGAGAGGAAAGGGAAGGAGTTCTCAAACTCATCTTTTTAGTTTAACATGGGGAACATAGGCATTACTATTATAGCGCTGATAAAGCCTTAATATCCTATAGCGTATACTGCATACATTGAGTCTTTTCATCTGCACTTCAGAGTGTGAACTTGTATAAAATTAATGAGTCGTCGATTGGGGGGGCGTGTGCGTGGATGTAACAGTCACTCTCTGCCACTGGCGGAGGAAGAGTCACTGTCTGTGGCGTGTTCGGGCAGAGCGAGCTACCTAATTTTTACAACGGCAATTCTATTAATTAGTATTGCTATACGACTTGGCTAATATGTTTACAACAAGAGGGATTTGCTGTCTTTGGTTGTCTTAGCCTCTGCTGTCCTTTATCACAGGCCCAGCAGCAGCCACGGCAGCCACGCAACCACACCATTATGCTAATAATATTATCAACATCTCATCAAACAAACCCGTCACTTCTCCACTATATAGAGTTCAACCCCCGCATATATATATATATATATATATATTATATGCTCCCTTTCACTATATAAATAAATATTATACTATAATCTCCTTTCTGCTTCTTCAAATTGTTCCGAGTCGCTGTGCGATGCTTCCACGGAGAAATGAGAAAAAGTGAATTGTATATTACAGTCATATTATTTTCTATGACCAAGCAGCAGTCGATTAAATAAAAGAATATTATTTTTGAGCCTGCTGCGAGGTAATTGAACCATAGCAATCCTCACCCATTTACAGTAATGGTGATGGCGGCATGACGTGAGTCAGATACAATATAGCACAACGTTCTACTGCAACAGAATAAGCGTTTACACACTGTGCCGCAATAATTATTTATGTACACAAAGTTAAACAGGCCAAAAGTATTCCTTCTTTCTTTCTTAATAATAATCTAGAGAGAGAGAGAGAGAGAGTTTAGAGATAGGAGGGGAGCTTTTAGCTTTACAATATAGGAAATAATGACGTACTAAATTAAAGCACCGCTGCACTGCATTTCGTTTAAATAGTACATAATGGGTAATTCATAAATTACGTAACGCTCCGAGTGCAGTCTGAGAGTTAAGTAAAGGGGATATTCTATGGAACCAATTTTTGTATTAGGGAGAGACAGAGTCTGAAATCGACGATTTTTGCTCTACGTACATCATGAACCATCCTTAATAATCTAATATGTAAATCTTTGTGTGTGAAGACGACAGAGCTTTATCATAAAATTATTCATCCCTCAGGGAAGATACAGAAACGAGAAACAATTATTATTCTCTTCAATGTAACCGCCAGCAAGCAGCATTTGATAAACTGTCGTAATGTAATAATCGTGTTGATAATATTTATTTTTAGCAATAAAATAAATAAGATGGCAATAAGCCACTTGTGTTTGTAAAAGTAGTCGAGTAATTCGGGTGGTGGTTGGATACGGTGAGGAAATTCTTCAAACTATCCTTATATATTCTTAAACACAATTGTGAATTTTCCAGTAGAGCGCGTATCACTTGATTCCAAGATAAAAATAGTTTGGTAAATAAATAAATGGGAACAAAGAATTTTTTTGTCAGCACAGAATATATAATAATAATATTCTAAATCAAGGAATTACATTTGATTGTTTGCTGTTATAAATATACCAGTGGTTCATTTGTTTGTCTTTTATTTTTCTGAGAGCGGTTGTGAGAACGTGACAGAGGTAATATTTGCTTTCTTGTCACGGAGAGGATTGTAATGTTGATGCGTATTAGTAGCACTGAGGAGTTAGCATTTCCTTTGTTGAAGAAGAAGGCGGAAATGGAGTCATCCATTAGATGTGTTGAAAACTCATTCATTAGAAATTATATTAGAGGGGATGGAATTGCTCCACCAATGGTATTGTATAGTAATAACAATAATCGTGGTAATAATGCTGTTCAGCTGGAGAAAGAGGACACGAGACTCAATGACTCTGTTTCACAAGAAGTCACCCCAAAAACTACCACAGCAAAATATAGACAGAACAATTCTCCATCTTATTGTTAGTATTACGTTATCCACCCCAATTCGAAACGAAAACTTTTTCCTAAACACATTGCTAACATTTTAGACTTGGATTCCTACTTTGAGAAAATTGTATTTTAACTGAAAAAGACACGCATTCTCAGTTTCATTCATCAACCCATATAAAAAAGCATGCAATTTGAATATTTTCCGAAATTCTTATAAAACCACTTTCTTTTAGTGGTACAATTTATTAAAACACGTGTCATATAGAAATGTGAAGGAATCCTACTAATACAGCATAGGGAATGTTTATGTGAAAGGATGTACTGCAAAATGTTCGCTGCAGGGTTTCAATTGTGACTGACAGATGTGATTTGCATCTTCTTACAATAACATGCACTCTGTACAAAGTTAATATTTTGGGTTTTGTCGCTTATCCTCCGATATAATTTCTGTAAACTCCTGGCATATTCAAAATATTGCAAATGGGCGGAACCCTATGGTGCAGTGATCCATCCGAACCGTTTTACTCATTCTGCATAATAAATATATAAGAATTCTTATCATCGTGATGAACTTGTGAAGGGTGAAAATAAAAAATATCCGCTTCGAATGTAGAAGTGATAAAGGCTGGTATTCAGATAAGATGTAATAACAAAATGATTTCTCTTCAGATAAATAAATGCAAAGCTGTGAGTGCACACACACAGATACACCTTACAGCAACAATACAATAATAATATATTCCTCTCACACAGCGTACAGGTAAAACGATGCCGTCATTATCTACTCTGCAGAATAAAAAAGAAGCACGTACAGTTGCGACTCTTACAAATGAAAGGATTGTCTGTGTACGTGTGTACTTGCTAAAAGAACTTCAGCCACGCTCATTAGCCACGTAAAATATACGAAGTGACTGTCAATTGCCGCCCCGCACGGAAGTGCAAATAATTAATTTCAACAGCTCTTTACGCTTACAAATGAAAATACGACTCTGTTCCTTTTCACTTTGATTAAGTAGACGCTTGTGTTAAATCCGGTAAAGAAGATATCTATAATATTATATAGAAAGCCCAGCATAATATTTATGTTTGCAGAATCCCATAGATAAAATTAATAATAGCATATTTTTGCAATAATCCAACATGTTTTCTACAGCAGATTCCATAATCATTATGCAATCATTAAAAAGTAGAGAAACATTTTTACAAACTCATTTACTAATTGTTTATTGAAATGATAATTACTAGATTCCAGAGTATGTAAATAGGTGATCGTGTATTTGGGATAGGTTTATGTGTTGGGTGTGAGTGGAGTGGAACGGTTCACCAGCAGCCAACAGAACAACACCATAAACATGGAATATAGAATTCGGGAAGATTATTAGTGAACGAAAGGAAGAATTCCCGCTGCGAGGGCTTTGTAAGTAGCCAGAGTGTTGACTGCATGAAAATCCAGTTCAGTTCTCTTGTCGGTCTCTTCAAATGAAGGCGAGCAAAGGAGTCAACGGAAGAATAGGCCCTTGCTTGTTCCGAGACTTTATTAGAGCCATTAAGTCGACAGAGAGACAACGACGACGACGACAATTGCCGCAAACACTCACTCAGTAGCTATGATGTGCAAATGTGACCTGACATGACTTTATCCCTCCCCACTGCCTTCCAACACCACTCAAAGCACTATCACAGCACTATCACAGCACTATCACCACTCATCACTACCACCACCATCCTCCGTAGTACTACAGTTAGCATCTCTCTAGTATGTACATATAGTAAATAGATATTTTGATGATTGTGTGGATGGATGAGGGCAAAGGAAGAGTGGTCTGTGCGCACAGAGAGCCACGGGGAGACGAGAAGATAGTGACGTGACTTAAAGCGATAAGAATGACAATAATGTGAGCAGCGTGAACGTTAACGTTGGCAAGGAAAAGCTGCATGGCATCTGAAGGCGTTTGTGGTGAAATTGAATATTTGTCATTCAGATAAAAATGAGTCTGAGGATTATTTTGGATTGATTTACGGATTTATTAGCCTATAAAAGGCTGGGATTTCAGCCGGGGATTTTAGTGTTCTCAAGTTGCGCTGAAGGCGCAGCCCGACACTAAATCACATCTTACACAACCCGTTATCACTTCAACTTCGCCCATCTACACACACACACACACATTCACTATTAGTCTCTATAGTCGCTACTCGCTACTATATAGATACTACAGCCTTACTCTTTCTCCTATGCATCCTACATACATTATAAATGTACTTACATTTTATGCATATGCTTATATCTGTAGTACATCACATATGCATACTATAGACTTGTCTATGTATATTATTGTCAATAGTAAGTTTCGTTTATAGGGCCTCCGCATCCGTACACTCGAGTAGTGGTTGTAGTCTTCATCATCTTCAGAATTCTTATTCTAAGAAGGATTGTGATGTACGCACTACGCACTAGAAGAGATGCTCACGATTTTCTCGCTGGTACGCTACAAACAACTTGAAGATGCCAGAGATGATGCTTTGTGTGTGCTACTTGTGTGCAAACTATTATGCATTTTTATTGCATCATTTGTCGTTAAATCTGCAATAAATGCTTTGGCACAGACAGACACGTGTAAATGTACATATGTAAATTAGAATGATTTGGCAAGATGAATGAATTTTCTTAACATCTATAAAGTACTATTGATAATTACAACTCGAAATATTTGGAAGGAGCTTTTAGGGAGAAAACTGGTTGAATATGCAGGTTGAAGTTTGTGGTTTGTGCAAGTTGTCCTTGTCAATAGTGAAAACGTGATGGTGAATGTTTAATCTGTAGATTGTAGGTAAATTATAAATTACACTGGAACAAAAAAAACTACCGAGGATTTCAATATTTGTAAAAATGCTTGAATGGTTGTACGGTGGCTGTTTGCTTTTGACGTGCTTCTAGAAAATTTTGTTGATGTAATTTAAATTGTTGTTTTTGGAATCGCATCAACTTTCTGCAACCAACTTCATATTATTATAAATAGCATTCAATGTTGTTTTCATGAATTATCGTTACCATACTTATATTGTGCCTTTCTTAAAATCCTGCAATGTATCCTCTGTTTTTTCTATCGATGGATATATGAAACACTGACATTATAAACTTACATGCGTAGAAAAGCACTGTTCAGCTTAAAACAATGTATAGAATTTTTAATGAAAATGTTTCTACTTTATACCAGAAATTCCCTAAATATTCGTTCTTTGATCTTAAATCCTATAAAGCTACAAAAATTCCGACAAATGCATTATCCTAGGTTTAATATTTATATTTTTCGTGAATAGGGATGCTCAAAGAATTCAAGTTGGGTCGTGTGCTGATATCACACAGTCTAATAAAGTAAATACTAATAATTAAGTCTCATTTATACAGATTCTGCTTACACGTATTTATTTATAAATATAAGCAAGTCCGCAACAGGGGCTGGGCGGGGCTAAGTTAACATAGAACGGAAAGGGTTGCCCCACCTAAATACAGTTTCTATATACGCCACTGCTCTAGACAGTAGGGAAATTAAACACGATTATTAACATTAGCATTGCATAATTAGAAACAGTAGACCAACTATAAAATTTATATGAGCATTGCAAAATTAAACTGGAAATAAAATATTATTATTACAAAAGATGAGTTCATCTGGATTTTATTCTCTCGCGTTATAAAATCGATTAGAGATCATAACATTTCTGTTTACATAATAGAAGATGATGATATGGATCTCATAAGCAGAACATTGAACGATATGTTTACACAGTCTCATAATCCACAAAATGTAATTGAATTGCCACAATTAAGTGAAGGTGTAAAAGTCCGTCTCGTTCACATCAATGTCTTTACTGATTCGCTGTCTGTGTGTCTGTCAGGGTCATTATTCATCTCACAATATTATCATCATCAGCAAACTCACAGACAAGGCAGTCACTTCTTTTCAAGAGCGTGTCCTGTGGCCCGTCAAGTGGATAATAATATCGTAATAGTAGCTTATGTTGACCGCAAATTGCTCCACCACATCATCCATAGCAATAATGATATGTCATATAAAGTTATATGACAGAAATATTATTTTATTCCGTAGCTGGCTGCCTTCTTCTTTCTATTTAGTCCACTCCCACCGCACAATGAAATACTACTAAATCTCTCACTGACTCACCTAATGCACTATTGACTCTGTTCATTTATAATGTTATTACATAATAATAAAGCATCCTACACACAAATAGCGGTGTACGAGTGCACGCTCCTCGGAATACCTCATCTGCCTCTCTCACTGACGAATGAATGAACAGAGAAGAAGATTCCTGTCCCTCTGCTGTCACTTGCAGTCAGTGCAATAAAATTAATTGATCATTACTTATATGATTGCAATTCGGCAATCATCATCATCACTTTTTAATAATTAATTACCTGAAATAATGTTTTTGTTACTGAGATTTTACTACACAGTCATTATTCACAGTCACTGGCTAATCACTGGTTACATATCTCTATCTCATTGACAGGACACTACCATAACATAGTATTATTCACAATCAGTATACATATAGGCTGAATAGAATCAATGTCATTCTTAAGTGTCCAGCCCAGCATAGTGCACATAGCATAGACACAGAATACAATCCAATTGAATAGCCCTCCAATAAAAATAAAATCAGTAGCTATGTAAAGTTGCTGTGCTCCTCTTCCCACCTCTGCTCTGTCTCTATCTTCTCTGATCGTATAATAGCAATGATGATGATGATGATGATGGAGATGTAAAGCGGAATGAATGAGTGAGTAGCAGGATCTGTTCTATACACAAAACATGAGACATTATTATTACACAAGTACTAGATCAGTATCGATCCTAGTCTCTCTTCACTACTCCACAGGAACAATAGACCAGGTCTGTCACTATAAACTAGTAATAGCGATCATGATTGACTATTAAGTCTTTGTTTATGGATGTTCACACGCTAGTTCTCGAAATGCAATAATTCTCTGTCATTTACTACTATTTATGATTGCACGGTCGTTTTCCTCACATTATCACATAAGAGAACAGATTTCCAGGTCTCTTTCCTTAATTGAAAGCACATAAATGACGCTACAGCTCGTCACTCACCGTTTTCCCTATTCTAGAGCATATATTTGTATACATTCAAGATTCGTACTACAAAATGACTAAATGCTAACGAAGTAGGGACACGCTGTGAGAATGAGATTTTGCCCAGAGTAAAAGAGTCGTCTTGGTCGTCCCTTGAATTCGTCTCACAGTAATTTCATAGTGCACTAAAATTTACAGTGTGTGACGAAATGCTAATGAAAAACATGATTGGAGCTTTTAGGAACAAGTTCATAGCTGGAAAATGAAATGAATTGAGTGTAATATAAATTGGATGATTATATGATGAGCACGTCTATCACTCAAAGCAACAGAGTCGTCCGAACAAGTGCACACACATTACTTATAGGCTTAAATATTATATTGCAGCTACCTTCTTCTTTTCTGTGCTCTGGTCAATTGCTCACAGCTAATACCAACCAACCAACCAGCAGAAAACTTTATTATGTATATATATATGTATATAAGCTATGCATAATACAGCAAGAATTTTTCTACCAACTCTCTCTGTCTCTTTCCCGCTCTCTATAGCTAATCCCTAACTGCCTATATACGTAATGATATTATTATTATTATACTTTGTATTCATAATGGTGCTTTGGGCAAAGGTAATTTTGAGGAAATCTTTACACAGGTCATCCTAAATACAGTATTAACTACTTACTACTTGCAACTTGTAATTAGCTAAATGTCAAACTATGGGACTGTTTGAGAATTCTTGTCTTGGCGTCTTGGCCCTATAATAAAATACATGAATAGCTAATAATCAAAGAGTATAATCGTCCTCTCGGCTGAATGCAGACGACACAGTCACAAAGAGAGTCACTGAATAGAAGCGGCACTGGCTCTTCTTCTTCTATTCCCATTTATATATCACTCCTCTTAAATAGAATTAATATAGGAGACAGAAGAAGACATAATAAAGTCAGCAGTGTTATGTTATTATTATGGGATGTATGTTGTCGAGATGCATTTCCCAAATACTAAATAGCTCTATGTATCGACAGCAGTCTAAGTAGAACCGTCCACACAATTGTAAATGGAATAACATGGGCGGAGTGAGTTCAGATAGGAAAGGAGAGGTACAACATGCAACAAGGCACCCGGAGCTAATAAAACCAAAAAGGAATCCTCAGAGTTGTCTTGTACACAGGGACACAGAGAGAGAGAGAGAGAAGTCACCATAATAGAGAAGAATTGTTGAGTGGCTCTCTGGACATGCCCATAGACTCATAAACACCAACACAGCAACAACACAGTGTGATCAGACATGAACACAGAGAGATCCCTTCAACAGCTTTGTCCAGACTTGACGAATTGAGTGAGTGCCGAGACCAGTGATGAGATTATTACTCTTCTATACACAGGGAACTATACACGGCAGTATTCGAGTGCAGAGAGAGAGAGAGAGAGAGACGGAGAGCAGACGAAATAATATCACAGGAGAGATAGGGAAACGGGATGAAATCATAAACAAAATCCCAAGGATCATCATCCGAAACCTTATATGTACTTACTCACAATCAGTATAAGGAAATATGAGCGATTGCAGTCTGTACTGTGACTGTGAGTGTAATAGGTGGAATACGTGGAAGACAGCAGTAGCAGGACAGGACACGAAAGTTACAACGGAACGAACAGACACGACGAAGAAGAAAGAAAGCAATCAAAGTCATAAAATTCGGAGGAATATGAAGTAAGTAAGTAGAGAGAGAAGACAATAAGAAGAAGAACCGTCGTCTGTATATTTTCTATTAAGTTATAATGGATATATGGAGATGCTGGGACTAATAGGGAATTCATAGTGTTTTTGAATGGACAAGTGATCCATCGTGTTTAAGCCGCAAGGCTTGCTTTTCGTCTTAATATTATTATTTCCTTTCCTTTTCACGAGAGAGTCTTTTCAAGTGGACGAGTTGACTGAAAGAACCTTTTATTCTGGTCTGGGTCCTGCTGCTCTGTTTTGGGTTCAGTTGGGACGCAGAGTGGTGAGCACAGGAATTTCGCACCTCTGCTTAAATCCTATTATGTATTATGCCTACCAGCACAGACAACTGCTCCCTATCTCTGCCCCCGACCAATATATTACAATATATAATAATATTTCAATTACAACCTTTAAGTTGGAGAGAAGACAGAGCCGCTATAGCCAATATAATAATAATTCTGCATTTTCTGACTGAAAGTGAGCAGAAGAAGGTAAGTAGCTAAAACTAACCGATCGCACCACCCTCGTATATGCTCTTGTCTAGTATTATGTGACCAGAACTATGTAGAAGAGTCCCACTTGTACATACAGTAAATGACATTAAATATCACTAGAAGCTACAGCTGCTCTCATTACACGAGCACGTATTTCTTCTACCCAAATGCTCCCGTGTTTTCACAGGAAAAATCCCCCAGGGAATTAAAATTTCGTTCGGAACAAAAAAAATCCAAATTTGTGCTACTGAAGGGGACAGAACAAATCTCTTGTAGTTGAATTAAAATGAGAATTTTGAATTTTCTGAATTAACAAATTTTCCACTTGTTGGGTGTAGAATTTTTTAAGATGGGCACTTACATTGGAAAACACTGAATAGTCATATTAAATATTACCATTGCTACATTTTGGCTAAAATATCAGCATTTTATGTGTGTACCCCGGCAATCTGACAACATATTTATTTGTACTGTGGAGAGGATTGAGTGGCAAGAAGAAGAAGGAGCCGCCTCTCTCTCTCTCTCTCTCTGAAAGTCAACCCAAACGTGAAAGTGATCCTCTAATAACGTATTTACGTAAAGAGTCGTAGGTTCTGTAGCACAGAGAGAGAAATGCCGACATTATTACAATTTAACAATTTAACTATGTATTCAGCATTCACAACACAACACAGAGACCAGTGAGTGCACCAACACAGGAAAACAGGACATAAAGCCGGATGGATTCCCTACAACATAGGGAAATATTAAATAGGAATACCAACTACAAGTAAGAGATGATACATGGAAAAGAAAGTATAGCTACGCTACTTAAGCCGAATGTTTAAATTTATGTGTGTATTGTCGTGTCAGCAGACAACTAGTACTTTAGTTTTTATTACCCCATAATTTCGTTGTTAGGATGGATGGTTCGTTAGCGCGTTGGGATGGACGTGACAGGTTATCTCAATCTCCCTTCTCTCTGCTGCTCCACTCGTCCACTCGTCAAATCACTTTTCAACAGACACGATCAGCTACACATATAGGGCTTCAAATCTTCTACACAACTGCATACGTGCATTAAAGTATATATACACGTATGTATGCACACACAGAGACTACTACCACAGTACCACATCACATCTCTTGTTTGTATTTAGTTGTCTCTCTTATTTCTTCAACAAACTCGTCCACTCGTCCACTCGTCCACTCAATCCATGTATAATAATAAGAATATGCATGAATTGCGTATAGCCACCGGTTGTTGGTATAGGATTCTGCTACCTGATCACCTTTTATTATGTATAGGCTGTTGTGTTTAGCCTTCTTAACAGTTTGCTGTCTGCTGTCTCATGACTTTATGTATAATATAATCAGCCTATGGTGCACCTATACCTTTTCTGCTGCATATTATGTAATAATAATAATAAATAGAGTGACCATTTCTCTGTTTTGCCCGGCTGTGCATTGTCTGCCCATGCAATCTAATGTAACTGACAAATACGCATCATCATAATAAGGTGGAGGAGGCGGAGCACTGGCCAGAGCACAGAGACAGCATCCAAATTCAATGCGGAATTCTTCGGACAGACCCTTTTTCCTTTCCTTCAACGTTTTATTAGTTTTTATTAGTACCGTGTTTATATTTGCTGCCTCTCTCTCTCGTTTGTCACATTTTGGAAAAATCCATTCAACTCACTCAGAATAAACGTTTCTCTATAGAGCGGAGGTTATAAGTAGTTTATAGAGTAGAGTGTCTTACTCTGAACCACTAAAGAAATTGAGTAATTACCAGACACATAAATCTGTTAATATCGAGACGAATTGTGAATTGGTTGTTGTTAGCACCTTGTTCCCTTTGCTATTGCATTCGATTGCAACTTGTGATTTCACGCAGACCTTAAATGAATCTACATCTAAATAATGCTTAGCAAGCAGAGACGTTATTTACAATGTGTAAGTAGTAGGACAAATTCTAAAGTGAACACAGATCATTTCTGTCTGTAAGGCAACTTATTTACTGTCTTATGAAAGCTGTGTGTAAAATGTGTATATTGCGTGGGAAGAGGTCACAGTGTGCACTATTTTATAAATGGTTAAACGTTATTCATGGCAATAGTGAGGTGTTATGGGAAGTAGTAAGTAGAATTATATATACTCGGCTGTGTTCGTTGTGCTCTGTGGAATATTTACAACAATCGTAATGCTGTCAACGGGCAATAGATATTTATTGCTGGGAATTATTGATCAAATTCATTTGCCTTATTGTCCACTTTGTTTTGTCCTAATGCTCTCTGTTAGCAGACTATATTTTGAATTCATGTAATTGTGTGTGTGGATGCCGGTCGAACTGTTCAACAATTCCCATCGTTTTCACACGCGAACGTTTATATGAGTTCGGTGATCGAACATCAATTTATTGCTTATTTATTGCACTTTAAGTATTACGTACGGATTGGTTGTAAGTCATCTTGGCCTAATTCGGAAGCTAAATACATCTTCATTTCTCTGTTCTGCTCGCATGTATTTTTACGTGTCCATGGATTCTTCAACCAATTAGTTTTGCTCATTGTCCAGAATTTTCCATGATTATGTGAAAGTAAGTGTGAGCTGTAACAACGGAATGTCAAGAAAATTCACACGATTGAATTGCTCTTGTGTAGTGCATAGAGTCATTCCTAAGGAGAAAGTACATACCGGTATACGTGTATAATATTAGAGATACATACCAGTAAAGGTAAATACATTACTAAAGTGTGAATGATATAATATGTAAAGATCCACTGTTCCAGTTGGTACACTGTTATATATTTAAGAGTGTGGATATTACTTATTGGTAGCCTATGCTTTTAATAGAGCTTTTGAAATTTAGTCCTCTCTGTAACTTGTTTCTGATCTGCATTGCGTTGGATAAGGAAGAAGAAATTTCGTGACATTTCTTAGTTGGGTTTATTAGCATTTTGCGTAGGAAAATGTTGTGCAAACTAATGTACGGTATACACAACATGTTAGCGATAGCTATTTATGTTAGTCGTTTCCTGATGTTTTACTAGTTGCATTTAGTAAAAGGAAGGGAAGGCTGGTGTGAAGTTCTCGCCTTTACTGAAACATCTATACGATTCGATGTAGAAATGAAATTAAAGTCAATGATAATAAAAGTAGGAATTTACAATTTAATACATGTATGATTTATACTTACACAAGAGAACTTTTCGATTCTATGTGCTTTACTGCTACAATTAATTGTAATATTCGGTGCACTACTGGAAAATGAGGGAAACACGCAGGGAATCAGAGCAACAGCAGCTGCACTTATTATGATGGTGGAACATTTTTGTCACGATATTATTCCACACTGCAATTAAAATTGAATTATTTCAGAAGAAAGCGTGTATGTATTATGTTCGACTGGTAGAGGGTTGCGTCTGCGGCGTCTGCGGCGGCTCGGGCTCATTCATTGTAGGGCTGGTTGACTTGTACATAGATTAAAAGTTTTACAACTTATAATTGTATTTAATGAGCTAAATTCGCTGACGCCAAGACACAGCCTTTAGCAGGCATCTTTCGTCTTCATTCCCTCCTCTTTCATGAAATCCAACATTTACTATTCCTGCTTTCTTTCATGCAACTATGTATACAAAGTGTAGCCGTTTCATCAGCTCCGCCGCGTCTTACGACTAGTCTACATGCAATTATTCCTGTAGTACACGCACAGCTAGTAAAATAGCCTTTTCATAAATAATTACAGACAAAAATTCAATTTCACTCCAGTCGTTTCTTCATTTGTACCCTAAAATGTTGCGCAAGTGGTAAAACACTATTTAAAATGTAATCGCATGATTAGTTCCTGATTCTTTGTATTTAAGTAATACAGTGTTGTATGAGCCATGAAGAAAATCGAGTGTGTAGTAGGTAGATGGTCGATACATTTATATTTCGCATGAAGCAAATTACAGCTAGGAATCTTACAACTTTAATTTGTTTCCTATTGTTATTACGTGTTCAAGAAGAGAAGGTCATGTTGAGTGAGTTAACATTTAAATTGCCTCATGGAGCAACCAATTAAACTGCACAGCGATGTATTATTGACTATATCTATAGGTATAAATAATCTACTGTATATACCCTTTACTATATGCATACAATAAACAATGGTTTTGAAATAATAATTCATGTAAACCTCAGTTTTGGCTAGCAGAACTTTATTGCAGTGATTACACATAGACTCTCTATTTTTCACTGTGGTATCCAGTAAATGCAATGTGTTTGTTCAATGTTGGTACACATTCATATATTTATTTTACCCATTGATTGGTGAATTCCTGATATGAGGACGATGGTCAATCCATATTCTATATTTGCCTTGGCTTGGATGACTAGACGAGGATCAGAGAGGAAGTGTGAGATTTCCTTCGTCCATTCTATTTACACAGCTACGCGCAGTTGTCCTTTTCACAAGAAAATCAAATGTCATATCAAAAATGCAATTGAGACACCTACAACAGATAGGAATATCTGTCTCACATTACACCTATGACAAGACAAAAATTCTTAATCGTGTCACCGACCAATGGACAAATAAATTCATTCGGAAGACGACGACTACGACGACACTTACATCTTGTTTGCCCCATCCAAACAATTTACAATTATTCAATAATGTTCCTTATTCAATGAAATTGTAAAGTTGACATCGAAACTGTACAATGATAATATTTTGCCAAACCTCAAGCTGAACATTGTAATACATGAGACAAATATTTGTATAGCAGTATATATTTATTCAGGGTGTGTATCCATGTTGTACATATTTGCATTTGTCATTTGTTCAAGATGAATAATAACACCATATAAAACTACATAATAACGTGCACTTTTAATAACCCAGTTGTACCTTCCTCTGTTCCGTATTTACAATTGCACGTCTACGTTTTTTAACACTTTCTATATAGGAATGACTTTATAGTGCACGAAAACTATTGGAAATCCGATTGTTAATAAAAGCAACCGTACGGACACAATAAAGTAGGACGGTGACCGTATTCTTGGTGAATTTTCAACATTGTAATGTGTAACTGAGAATTAAATTCTCTACTGTAAAGGAAATACACGTTGTTCCCCTTTTACATTAATTTATCAATCATAAATGCTGTATCAATAGAATTGTGTATGCGTAGACTATATATATGTACAGTATTAAGATTACTTATCCACAATGTTTGCTCTCTTCAGTGTCTGTGTGTGTGTACATTTAAAAATTACGGTGGTTGTGATTGTAGTCGCCGACACAACATAGCAGCAATCCTATATATATATATATATAGGTTTTATATATAGGTATTGCTGCAAGAGAGCAGTCAGAGCACAATGCATCCAGTCTGACAATAGGGAGGACTAATAAAATGCCGACAATCAAGAGACGCATAAATTTAAAGATAGCCATAAACACCTGTAAATATGAAGTAATAGTCGTTGCTTATGTTCAGCATAAATTGTTTTTCAACTGCTAGCAAACCGTATCACTAGCACCACCATACGCACACATAAATAAATTAATCTACAAACAATAAATATGAATTACTGCAGATAAATAAATACGTGGTCGCAGCATCAGCAGCCGTGAGTGTGATGTAACCGAAGAAAAATTAAGGCAGGCCTACATACATAATCACAGTCATTTTTACAATTTTATTCGCCACGTATCCACCACACCAGTCCCATGATCATACAACACTACAAGGCTTGGCATCGATTAACACGTCATAAACGTACAATTACTTATTCAATAAAATACACCCTACTATCAGAAAAGCATGTAAATGCTACTTTGTAATAATAATATTAAACTTGACTGCCTAAAGCTATTTATTTGGATGTACACTAATATACATAGTTAATTGGACTGCTAAAAGTCAATAGTTTTCATTGTCCCCCATAAAATGAAGGTGATGATCATGATCTCGTAGGCTAACAGCCATATATTTTTAATTGCAAATCAATGAATTCTCAGTCTGAAAGTCAAAATTATCATTGTGGTTAATGTAAATGTTGCTGATGTGAACGTATGAAAGAAAGTAGCAGCCTCCATTAAATTAACAATCTTGTTAAGGTGACGGTGGGGGTTGCATGTCTCTTCGACCAAAAATTTCAACTTATATACAGTGCTATATGCATAAATGTAATATATAGTGGAGTACTACACGACAACCTATTTACCGTGTTTATTAAATAGAACTAGAGCGATAGAGAAATGTGTATTTCGAGTCATTCATTTTAGTAGCCATTGTATTATCACTTTAAACAGTTAGTATATACGCACTAAATATTTATTGTGCTGCTTACATAATGAATATAATGAAGGTGCTGTATTTTGTGGTATGGTGGTGATGCACTGACATTATTGCTCCTAGTGTCTTTGGTCAGTGATCATAGTGAGCCACTATGGCCAAATAGTAAAAGGGTAACACAATGACTTTAAATTTTATTATAATGATGATGATTTTTATTGCCGAACGTCTTCATTCAGAAAATCGAACGGCTGGCTATTATATTCCTTTTCAATTCTTTAGAAAAAAATTACTAAGGAAATATTATGTGTGCTAAAATTGTATTTTATGCACAGTCCCCTGCGAATTGTCTATAGAACAACGAGGCGAGACTTTGGTTGCGATTTTGCAATCATTGAAAGGTAAAATGTGGGCTGACTATTCTGTGATATGTTGACAAGCCCCATGAGGTGCAGGCACTCGAAACTGTCTATAGTAGTGGATGCCTGTGTAGATGGTGAAGAGAGTGGAGTAGTAGGAGGACGTCAACTATATGTGCATTGTACGTGGTAGTGCGCCCATACAATTGTTGCTGGACTTATCTCTAATTATCACCCTCATAAAAATATTACGATGAGCTTTCCTTCTGCCTTTTCATGATCCACAAACACAAGTGTCCGTCCTTACACTTGAAAATCAACCATCACTAAATGCGTCAATGTTTCAGCTCCGGCTCTCATCATCACTACAATCAATTTGAACATAAGTAGCCAATGCGTGCGCACATACTTCAAAAAATTATTACTATCATGCAATTGCCGTCCCCTATTGCAAAGCCACCACAAACCAAACTTGGAAACATAAAATAGACACATTGTAAATGTTTTAAATTTTAGAATTGATTTTTGAGTTAATTTTTTTTGCAGAATTTGCGAAATATACGCATAGAAAAGTGATTGGAAATTTTTAAGACTTCAAATGAACAGCTTTTCTTCCTTTGAAAAATAAAAGAACGCCTTTGTTGAATATTAATTATATTGTCCCTTCATTATTGCATTTGATGAATGTAGTGGAAGTTTTTGTGGGCTATTTTGCAAATATATCCGATGTTGAACGTATTAGAGAGGACATTGTAAATGTGTACCAGAAAATAATGAGTTCATGATGCCAAAGTGTTGACAAAGTGCATTTTTATAGTCAATTGTCCTATCATTTTCATTTTATTTCCCATCGTAAACTCATAATGAAGTGCACTGGTTACAATCAGCCTTATATTGAGTTTGTTCAGAGACCCATTTCATTCAACGTTATGTTATTCATCTCTTATTATTCCTATACTGGCCATTCAGAAATCATACAAGCTTCCCCTGATGTCTACTTACTTTACTATATAGCAAGGTGTACACAGTCGATCTATTTTTCCTTATTCTCTCTGTTCCAAATGCACTTTACGGTAATTGCACCACTAATCCTCGCTGCACTGCAATTGCATTTGTTTTACAATCGAAACACATGTGAGAGAGTATTTGAATTCATGTCCTGCTTTGTTCATCCAAAATCTTTCGCCAACGGTGGCTGCGGCTTAAACAGGTAACTACTACATTTTGCAAATTACCCTTTGAATACATGCACTAACATTTTTATGCAAATCTCTCTATACCCCTAACCTAAAGAATTTATTCCAATTTATTAAAATATTTATGTCAGAGTTAATTTGTATGTAGAAGAATTATTGGCAGATAACCACCATAAATTAAAGATGACAGTGTATAAAGAGCATATGATAATAATATGTAAAACAATATTTCAACTGTAGAATGTGGAACAAGAGGAAAGAATTATAGAGAAGTGAGTTAAGCAGCAGCAGCAGCAGGTAATTGAAATCAGCGGACTGGGTGGAACTATAAAAGAGCTGCAAATTTATTGGCAGAGTGAGCATGCAGTGTAGTCACATTCAGAATATTATAGTACTTTTCTATTAGCTAGTGAGTTACGGTTATGATTACGACAACTCGTAAAATATATTTAGAAGTAGCGCTCTACAATGCATATAGTAGGTACGCTTACGTTTATGCACAGTTGCTTGTCAAGTGACAATAAATTTTATACGATCTTGCACGCATTGTCTTGATTTATTCGTCGTGATTTGCATTCTATCGCTCTCAAATCGTTCTACTATTCCTATTTCTATTCTGTCTGCTGCCACTTTCTGCCACTTGTAAGATAGAAAGGTGTGCAACATAACGAAGCCAAATTTCAATCACTTATGGTTCGAACGAATTCAAATCCCTTATCTTATTCGCATATCAAATATTGATTAGTTTATTATCTTGAAAATTATTTGCAACAAAATTTGTGTTTGAAAAGAGATTAGCATATGCAATACAACAGAAGGAGCGAGTGTGTGTGTGTGTGTAGGAGCAAGAATTATTATGCAAAGTACATAGAAAAAGGCTGGCTTCAAATTTCTAACACTAAGTAGGTGTAGCATAATAATATGCGAAATGCTCCTCCATAAATACAGCGCCGCTGCAATTTGACGTACGAAAGATTCGCACTCAGTTTTCTGACTTAGACAGTAGACAGAGGAAATAAGTGCTGTCGAGAATATGATGGGAATGGAAATAGGACAGAATCTGACAGCAGAGAGAAAGTCGTTTGAAAAGTGGGCAAATCATTGATCTTCATGTCATGTAACGAACATCAGAAACGTCCCTTGGTTCCAAGTCTCTGGTGGTCGCAGGAAAAAGCGAGCGAGCGAGCGAGAGAGAGAGAGATCCACAGAATATTATGTGTGAGTGAGAGAGAGAGAGAAGCGGCGTATATCGAGTGGCGCTATAATAGAGAGAAAGGAGGAATGACAACAGATGAGAGAAGAAGAACACGAGAAGTAATTTCATCAGAAAAGCATCAAAAGGGTCTGGAACAGTGTAAAGTGTGAGGTAACGAGTCATAACTCAATGTAATAAGTCTATATCTGTATCATACGTATTCCCTCACTCTCTAAACATATATCACACTACCAACAGTATACATTACAACTTTTTATAAACGTTCCCCTCCGCAATGTTTCCAACCACAAAATCTCTTCAAAGTCTGCCACTACACGCTCTGTACTTAAAACCGTGTTGCAAAATTCTCACACATTAAATTGACAAAGAAAAATATTTACAAAATTCACTTGTGGATATTCATTTCAATCTATTTAAAAAAAACCAAAGGAAAATAATAGTGTATTATGTTTTTAGTTATGATCAAACTGATTATTTTTACGAGTAAAGGATAGATCTATTTGAGAATGAAGGAATGCAAGTGAAGTGGAAAGAAATCCATCTTTTTGTTACATATTGGCAGAGAGTGCTGTGGATGTGGTGGAGATGATTTGATAATTTCATCATGATACAGAAACAGTAGTGATCATGTTACAATCCAACCTTCCTCAATTCCTTCAGTTAAAAAATTCTACAAATTGCTTTTATTTATTAAGAATTAAATCCTGCACATAATATTGTCTTCAAGTTAATTAAGATCGTGTATTATAATGAAATCACATTCGGACTGCAATCTATGTACATTGTATATAGTGTTTCTAGTAGTAAATGGTATTGTGCAAGGAATGGTAGTATCTGTATTCCTTGCAAGTATATTTTGTGTTCTGAGAGTTCACATGACATGACTACACTCAAGGAAGTGCTATGTAGGAAAGAGAGACGAACCCATATGCTGCTGCATACATAGTAGAGCCTGTAGTACGTATAAGTGGTTGCTAGTAGTTCAGTGCATTCGATTACATAAGATGAGGAGAATGTGTTGAGCAGCGAGTGAGTGAGTGAGTGAGTGAGTGGAAGTAGAGAGAGAGAGAGTGAATGAAGAGCGGAAAGAGAGAGAGAGAGAGAGTGAGATTTGGCGTGTTTCACTGTTGCAGGAGGCAGGCAGAGTCCCACGGGAGTGAGACGGACGGAGGATGATTATGGGAAGAGAGTGCGGATTATAGGAGGGCTTTTGAGCCATTCGGTGGAGTCTCTCTCTATGTGAGCAACGCCTTTAGCTTTGTCCGCCCATATTGCCCTCCAGCTCCTTAAACAGCCTTTCTGTGCTCGCTCGCTCGCTCCTCTTCTTCTTCTTCTTTGCTGTTCTCTTCTGGTGCTCCTCTGCCGCTGTCAATGGCCAACACCAACAATAATACACCCAGCTACTAACTGCCAGCTACATATTATTACTTCTTATTTCCACACACACACATTGGCCAACTAGAATCTCTTTGCATGTAGATACCTGTATACATACATGGGTAGTGGTGTAGAGACACACAATTGCAATATAAATACATGGATCTATGTATATTGTATATAGAGTATATAGGGGAGAGGGTGTCTATAAGAATTCAAGTGGTTGTTGTGTCAGATGAATTGGCTGATGTGCCAAATACCGTGTGCAATGTGTATATGCAATGGTTGTAACAATAATGTATAGTGGGTCAGAGGAGAGGCGAACCTAAGGAGGCAAAAGCAGAAGGGATGGCCGTGCTAATGACCAAGTAAGAGGACCGTGGGGCGTGAGTGGCATTTAGAGCTCAGTTATCCGCCCCAAAAGCTCCATTCCTTCTCCTCCAACGCGTCCCTTGACTTCACTTGACTTTCCTAATACTGGTGTCCGTATACGCGCCAGGTACTTCACTCGGAGCGCCTATACGCGGGCTCTGCGCTACGTTTTCTCCAATTTAGAGCCACTTTACAGGAGAATGAGCACGGTGCACTGTGTGTATAAGGGACACCCGCAATTACAACATTTGTAAGTAATGCTTATTAAGTAGTAGGGGCTATCCATTTTTAAGCACCAACTATGGACCACCAGAAACACAATACAACAGCTTTTACATGTTAAAGGCAGCTTTAGGTTGTGTGGTGGTGAGTACATGGCAGAGTGCAAGCAGTACATGTGAAAGATGTACTCGGACAATAAATACTATCGAGTGTACACTTGTATTACAATGTAAATTAGTGGGTGAGAGAATGAGCAGAGGAGTGATACAGGTCTGCACCTACTACAACACGTAGTTCAGGGTTTAATTGTATCTATAGAACTATTGTGAGAGGAAAGCCGAGGCTTAACTTTGTCTCTTCGACACATCACAGAGATAGCACAGAGAAGAACCATAGTCAAACCAGGGCCAGGTAGAGAGCTAAACTAATTGTTCGAGTCAAGGTGCGTAAGCATAGCTACAACTATGCTTTTCATAATTTATACATAGGGATCGTATTGTGCTGAGTGTTATAGGAACCTCTTTGAAGGCAAAAATAAATTGTGCATTGCAAATTATAATGGTTTTTAGTGGGAAACGTAAGAATCTGTGCACACGTATATCTTAATAAATTATTTCGGTAACCAGAAAGAGTAACTTATTTTCTGAAATTCTGATTGAGATATTTAATGCATGATCAAATAGTGTATCCCATGACTAGTGGTGGTAGTGTATATTAGTGAGCGTTACTATGTTTACGTACCTTGGTGGTTATGTAGTATGGTATCAGTCGAATCCAGCTTCACTTTGTTGTAGTTTTAGCTGGCTGTCTATCTGTTGTTGAAGAGATAAATAAGTCAGGTCTCTGGACGAAAAGTCGCTATCAGAATCAGAGTCGGGTAGTAGGTAGCAGTATGTGGTGATGGTGATATAGTTGTTTAAGTACGTAGCAGCGAAGCAGCAGAGTACCTAGCACTTTGGGAGAAGCTCATGTCGTCGTCGTATTGTTGGCTGTGTGTGAACCCAAAGAGATAATACAACCGACTGCAGCCGCCTCAGTCATAGTTCCTCATCGACTCTCCTTCAGTGAACATCTCAGAGAAAGCTCCCAATTTTATTGAATCCACTTGAAAATCAAGTTCACTACCCTAATTAGCCACTACTTGCCAATGATTACTACTCATTACAGAGATTACAGATTGTCATCAGAGTGACACCAACACTATTTTGAGAAATCTAAAAGTTTTCTTCTTGAAAAAAACCATTAAATATTCAAAGTGCTCGCTCTGTAGTCTAAAGGACTACAGTTTTCTCTTGAGAATAATCGACTGTCTATAGAAGTGGGATTTTTAACAATCCTGAAAAAAATCTGTCCACTTGACGATAGAAAGTGAAGTGAGCGGTTCTTCGGTTTGCAAAAGGCGAGATCCATTGTCCTCACATGTTTTCTAAGAGAGGAACTTGTAGAAATAGTGGTTGAAATCGTATTGCTTACTACAAGAGGAATTAAAAATCAGTGTACATTATGATAGACATTTAAGGACAGACAGTGAATTAATTGAGACTGAATATTTTTGTGGTGGGACTCTTAGGAGTCGCACTGTGCGAGAAGAATCTCAGAGTTGACGTTTCATTTTGGAAGATCCGTGCAGCCCCAAACTTGCATCAACATTCATTCTCACTATTTGGTGAGCACTGCGTCGTCTGCGACACCCGCCGAGAGCGAGAGTAGCCGTGACACCGTGTCACTGTCCGTGTCTCCTTCAAGCATGGTGTCGTACTACAACCCGGCAGCAGTGGCCATGTTCAGTCGAACGGCAGGAAGTGCCCACCATCACCCCCACCACCATCACAGCTCCCCCACCCAGAATCATTACTTTGCCCCCGCCTACAGTTCTTACCATCCCCACCACCACCACCACCACCAGTCGGCGCCCCCCACACCCGTCGGCGTCACCTCTGCCCAATTCTCACCCAACATGCCCACAGACTTTAATTGCAACCACCAGTACCACCACCAATTCGGAAACATGACTCCGGACTCGATGGCGGCCGCCGCCTCTTGGCATCAACCCATGTACAGTGCTTGTGCGGCCAGAAACATTGTCCATCCGGCAGCCTCCGGCTACGAAGACTGGGGTCATCAGCACGCGCACTTGACCTCTTCGCCAGCCACCACCGCTGCCGCCACATCTCATCCGTCCTTCTATCCTCATCAGCAACCGTCACCCCCCAGTTCCACACCCTCCCCCAATTCCACGCACACGGCCGGCCATCACAGTCCCAATGTGTACACAAGTTCGACCACTAATCATTCCGCCTCCTTCAAAACGGAATTCGGCCCTTGTTCCGGTGGCAATCCTCAGGTATGTTCATAATATGTCCAGGCACTCTTCCGTTGAATGAAATCTTTCTACTCTATTCCCCAACACAAATACACTCACAGTGGTTTTATGTGCCAAACACAGCATCTCCTCCTCTCAAATGCATGTCTGCACAAAGAAAGTGCTTAATCTTCACATGAATGTAGCCATACATCGTTATGCAAATAGAAATGCGAACATTGGTAGCAGAGAAAAGAAAAGTGGAGCGGCCAGTGAAATAAATGTCCTGTCTATGTCACTGTAGGAATTGCACGGAGGCCCAACATTAGAAAACCAGCAGCACAGAGAACACACATGGACGGACAATGTAACAAATGTAACAAATGTGCTAGTTTATTTTTTTCCGACTATTTACCCGTTTCTCTAGTGTCACCCCTCTCTTCCTCTCCATTCAACTCTCTTCATAACACTTACACACACACATATCCTCCCTATCACATACACATACACACGATAACAAATGTGAGCGAAAGGCCAGTATATTATTATTATATAGTATTATATACATACAAGGACATTATAGTAAAGGAGATCGATATGAGTGTGCATGTACTTTCCCGTATAGAAATAGATAGAGGTGGATGATTTTGGCAAAGGGCGAGCGAGACACACAATGCTCCAGTGTCAAAGGAGTAATTTATTCCATGTGATTGGCAATTTGTTGTACTTGATAGGAGAATTCGTCCCAGGAGATGCAAACACAAGGCCCGGTGGTTAGTTCGGCTGGAGCCAGCATTAGTATAGGAACACCTCACTCCCCCGACTCAGGAATGGCCATTTCTGATGGAGTGAGCAGCAGCGGCTCTCCGGCCACTGGACAACCCCAAAATTCACAACAACAACAACAGCAACAACATTGTCTCGGTGCAGCAAGCCATCATCATCTCAACAGCGCCGTGTCCAATTTAAATGGAGCCATGCTTCAGGGATCTCAAGCCACTAATCTCAATAATCTTAATCAACAACAACAACAATCACTGCACAGCAGCAGACCCGCACAGGCAAGAAGCCCCTACGAATGGATGAAAAAACCGAGCTACAGTGCGGGCAGCAACTCCGGAGGCGAGTGCAGTGAGTAACAAACAATTTCTAAAAAATTATCTTTCAAAAAATTATTTTACGCAATCTCTCTCTCTCTCTCTGTATTTGCATTCACATATTATTACCATTAAGTTTTTGTTTCATTCGCACCATTCTCCTATTACGTCTTCACACAATAGAATCTCACACTTACGTAGCATCTGCAAATATCGCATTCCTCATTCATAGTACACGACTTGCACGTGTGCAAGTAGCAAAGTATTTCCATGTGTCACCCATTGAAATTCAATTCATGCTATTCATCAGACATAATTGAGAATGCACGCACATGTCAATGGGAAATACCAAATAGTGTGTTAAAGCGGACACGAGGATTGAGAATATATTGATGTTATTTATTTACGCGAGAGTACATCGTTTCTACAGTCTGTGCATGTAAAGAGAGTCGAGGTATCGTTCGATCTGCTCTGCTAAAGAACTGCGTCAGAGCAGAGCAACATTTTTATCTGTGTGTATGTGATTTGCGGTGGTTCGGCACTTTTTTAACTCGCTGTAGCCCGTAATTCTTCTTAAGCTCCAGCGAACGAGATATGCATGTGACCGTCACATAGGGATATACAGTCAGAGAGATAGGTTTGTGGTGCGAGCGGTGCGCTAAGCCGGTGGCCACCAGATACCGTCAAAGGATAGTCTTCCTACCTGGGCGGGTCTCCACACACACACACCAAAACATTCTCCATACTCTGCTGTTCTTCGTTTTACTCTCTGTCTCTCTCCTCCGAATCCCACTCTAATTGCTCAATCGGCTCTGTGCACCAGTCAACCATGTGCTACACAACTCTCTCATATAAGATAAGGAAGTAAAAGTGCTTTTGCACAATTCACACACATCTCTATAGATATATCTGCTATATGTAAATCCAGAAATAAGTCGCTTCTTATCATCCAACAACTATCATATGAGTTTTACTGTACTCGAGAAGTACTATCGTTTTCTCTAGTCTTTATGTTGTAGCGCCTGTACACGGGGAATTTCAATGTGGCCATTTTATGCATTGTAATAGTCAGTCAGAGGGAATTCAGCAGCAGTAGTTTATTAGTAAAAAGTGCAATGACCATTTAACATGTGCACACACACACAGTGCTAGATTTTTCTAAGGAACACCCCATGGAATCATGTAAGCCGAGATAGTGATACCGACGCACACTATGAAGGCACAGGTGTTTTCTTCTTCTTTTTACTGTATAGCACAGTCGTGCCGTGAATCCTATAGGCTTTTCTCTCTTTTTTTTACACGCTGGACACCAGCTGAACGGTTTAGTTTCCATGCCTGTGTGCATGAACTCCTTTCTCATTGACAATCGTTTAAATGAAGCTGCGCACACACAAATGCAAGTAACACTTGAAAGTAGGCTAACTAGATATAGGTACTTATATCGGATTGTTCTTATACAAGTGTACCAGAGCCCTATTACTTATTAGTGTGTAGTTTTTAGTATAGAAGTTTTTATGAATGTATTTTGATGCACAGACACGTACAAGTGTACAGTAAAGAGTTAGCCACAGAGGGAAAGAGAGGAGTGTGTTTGAAAGTCAGCATTATTTGTAAAATTAACATTGAGGGCAACAACAAGGAACAGTTTCGGTAACAAGGAGTAAAAGAGCCACAAAGTAGACTCCTGTTGTGAATATCTCTCGTTGAATGAATAGAAAAGCGGTGTGCTCACACAAAATCAACTCTCTGTGCCTGAAGACAAACCGAGAGAAGAGAATCCTCTTTGATCAATTGCCTTTTTTTGACCTTTTCCTCCTGCTGAACAAAGACAAAACGTTTACATGTGTAGCATGCTGAGAGAGTGAGTAAAGTAAAAAAAAAACGATTGTTCATCGTAAACTAACACCTGCTACTGTGTCCTCTCTCTCTCTCTCTCTCTCTCTATAGTATTATTATTAGCAGTACACTGCTAAATATATGCCACCTACTAAAAGAACAGTAGTATTCAATTTTAATCTGTTGTAATCAACTGTGTGAAGCACCCTTAATTGGAATGCAATGTCATATTTTGGTAGTGGGAATGTGGATCATGACTGAAAATTCAATTATTGAGTGCATATTTATTTAAATTTAGATAAAAGTGGAAAACTTGCATGTAATCTGCATCATTGAGTATACAGTAATAAGAAACAGTATAGAGACTACTTATGATTACTAATAATAGGAGGGAAGTGCTTGGCACACAAGAAGACAAGTTATGAACTCATCAAAGTATTTCTCCGTTTGACAACAGTATAATATTTAGGATTCAAGTTGAGAGCATTAGTTTGTAAATGGAGAGATAGGACAAAGAGAGGTTGAAAATGAGAAAATCAAGCCGAATCACTCAACACACACACAACATAACAAGTTACTTGAGTTTTCTGTCTGATCTGTGAATACAAGTGACAGAAAGAGGAGACACGAGAGCATAATAACCCCTGGTCACTATTAGTAGTCAACTTTTGACTTTTGACTGTGCCTCTCTTGTCGTCAATAAGATAGCAACGACGGAATCTAATGGATTGTGATGTGCTAATGTATATGGTTATCTGGGTCCGCTTGTGCCCAACTTCTTAAATGAGTAATGCATATAGACAAGCATTTTATAAATATAGACAGAGTGTCGTTGCTACCGTCTTGAAAGATTGCATTTCCTATAGGGAAATAGAGAGACAAGGGATTGTTCTTGTCAACGTTCAGATTTTGAAATACTTAATATATGAAATATAGTTGTCATCATGTAATACGAACATGTTTATGCCACGGGGCAAATTCCCCGATTCTCTCTACATATTTAGTAAGTAGTAGGTGTATATAAACAGAGACTATCCTGTGTGCACACAATACAATGAACAATGTGTGCACGGCAAAGGACAAGAGAGAGAAGGGACGAGAAGGGCAAAAGGCTGAGGCAGACGGCATAAAGTTGTTCTATGGTACGGTATTTTGACTGAAGAAGCGTGACGAGAAGAATGGTTGCCACTGTGAACAAAGTGAATTGGTGAGGATAACATTGAGTGGATTGGTGAGTAAGAAGAGAGCGGCTTGGTCACGGCAATGGCGTAGCGTTAGGAAAACATGGAAATTGATACGTACAACAATCTAATAGTCTGATGGAAGGAGAGAGAAAACCGACGACCGACCATCCACAAAAATCCAATTCAGAGCAACGGTTATACTCACTCACAGTCACTTATATGCATTGTAAATAGTAAATAAGGTAGGAGGACCAAGTAAGCAGCCCAGAGGTATTTCTAATGTAAGCGACACTTGTCTGTGAAGAACAGAGAGCTTTCTCGTGCCCCATGTCAAAACAAAACAACTTGTCAAAACCTTCTCTGTGTCTCTCTCTGTTAAAAGAATCCCTTTAGGCTAGATTTACTTTCAAGTCAAAATATTTTAGTTTACAGCACACAAAGTCCTTTTCGTCAGGCTCTTCTCCTTCAAGACCTCTTTACTGAAAGTAGCCTAAGTAGTACAATGCTCACACTTACATGTTCTTCTCTGTGTTCTTGTCAGCTCTGATGCAGAAAATATAAATGCTTTCAGTTAAGACGGATATTAATATTATAAAGGTTCCTCTAAAGGTTACGGCTAGAAGTATTTATATAGTAGTAATAATAATAATAATCGTGCAGTAAGTATATGAGGGGCGCAAGTACGCACCGCAAGTACACTTATCAAAACGAAGTCAATTCGAGAGAGAGAGGCAGTTTTGGAATTCTTGCAGAAACATTGACTCATTCCAGGAAGAAATGGTTTTTCAAAGATTTATAAATGAATCTAGAAAAATTTAGTGGATCGATTGGAATTCTGTAGTAACAAAATTCTTTCCAAGGACATTTTGTTGCTATTTAGGTTTTTGATATGATGAATAGTCTCGGATCTTAAATGCTTAAACAGTGGTGTTACTGAGAATTAAATAGCCAACAGATAGTAAACGTTTCTCTGCCAATGGAAGATTAGAGATGTGATGGAATACATGCATTAGAGTCGAGTTGGAAGAATGGAAAGTTTCGTTAAAACGTGTAGGTGAATGCATGCAGAGAGATTAGTGGGCTCGATTAGAGAATAATTATTGCCTACTTACATATATTATTATTATTATTATTATTATTACGTGCATGTGTTGTAGTCGTAGGGAGGGAGTCGTAGGGGGGCTTTCAGACAGAGAGCAGAGCAAAAGATCGACAAAGTAAATCGTGTCTGTATTTGCGCTGCAGAGATAAGAGCTGCTGCTCGAAAACCGGACTGCCATCAAAGTATAATAGGAATAGTACACGTTATTGGATTTATTTATCTGTAACATTATTTGCGGATTAGCTTCGAGTTGACTACGGCAGATTAGTGTAAAGCTCACAAAGGTCCGCGCTCGTCCCTCAAAGGAGACCGCAACGGTCGCTGCTAATGAAATGCTGATAAATGTAAATACTGACGAACAAAAAAGAATTCGCTTGAAATGGTGCGAGACGAGAACGAGAGAGATCGTAGAATTCATTTAAAGGTGGACAATGCAATTATTGCTACACATCTTTCAAATAATAAATATTACCACCAACTTGTACATGTTTTTATACTTGTTGTCATAATTCAATTTATTATCCACTACTGACTTACTCTTCACGTAGTACATATCTCCCTACGTGTATTCACTATATACTCGTATGTACATAATAAATAACATGCCATTGTACATGGTAGTATATTATATAGCGTTTAGTAGTATGAGGATCTCGTGATCCGCTCTGATATTTCGTCATTCAAATAAATGTAGAAAAAATTGGATCAATGTCGATGGTGGCTTGACTACAAGCAGAACGAGAGGGAGACAGAGGTTGACTTGTATTTGTATTTACATCATCAAAGAGACCCGCTCTCAGGGGAACCATATTAAGCCATTGACTGATTAGAAGTACAAGTGACTGAAGTGAGGGAGCTTAAGTGTGGCCAACATGTAATTCCGATGCATTCGAAATAATTGACGCAAATACAATCTGTACATTGTTAAGTAAACAGACATGAAATTGATAGACTTAAAAAATTATGTTTATCACTCAGTACAGAAGCTGCTGCTATACATTTTAATATTATAATGGAGAAAAAATGTTTATCTGTCTCTGGCTTTATCGTTAGAAAACATGTGTAGTTGGTAAAATCACGTAGCTACTGATTTTTTATGTATTTTTATGAAGTGTCTGTCTTATCAACAGATACTCACCTTCACAGTGAAAGTAATTATTGTAGTAATAAGAATTGATCCATATAAAAAAGGAAAATTATAGTTCTTTCTAGTGTTTGGAGAAAGTGGGATGTGAATTTAAATTCTGCTGCTTCTGCTATGATATGAAAGTGAGATTATTCACGCAGAAAGACGAATGAGTTTTGATGTTGAAATGAAACAAGAATAGATTAAGTAGGAAATGATGGAATCAACAACAAAAAAGACAGATTTTTAAGTTTCACTTTTATTATTATTTTTTAGGGAAAACCAGAACGAAAGATAAGTACCGTGTGGTTTACTCAGATACTCAGCGGTTGGAGTTGGAGAAGGAATTCCATTACAGTCGCTACATCACAATTCGAAGAAAAGCTGAGCTGGCATCCATCTTGGGACTCTCCGAACGACAGGTAAAAATATTCTACCACTCAACCCCATAATGCATAATTATTTATTCGCAGTTAATTTTCGCATGAGAAAACGAATCATATTTCTATGAACGACTGTCTAACGTATTTAAAATTTCCAGGTGAAAATTTGGTTTCAAAACCGCCGAGCCAAGGAGCGGAAGGTTGTCCGTAAGCGTGAAGAGATGATCAATCGCGAGAAGGCGGCCAGCGGCATGATGCACATCCATCCAGCGGTGGCGGCCGCCGCCGGAGGAATGGTCCACGTTTCCGGTGGGCCAATGTGCAATCAAAATGGAAATTCTGTATCTCTGCCACAACTCATGTAATAACAGATAAGTGTATAAGTGTACATAATATCTAATTGTAAATAAGTAAAAAAAAAAGTGTGCACACGAGTTAAAGTTAGTACAAGCTGCTTCTTCTTGTATACTACATTTAAAAGTACATAGAAAGAAAGACGACACGCTTGTTACGATTTTCAACTTTCAACAAACACACCAGACTTAAACACACAGTAAATAAATTCTATAATAATTGTTGATGTAAATGTACATAGAATGTAGCACGATGAAAGGTTATAGAATTTAGCCCTCTGTGCAGTACAGACAGTCCACACGGTAGAATAGTGTATTCTATCTCTATACCGTACAATAAAAAATGGATTACTTTCTATAATAAGTGTCATGTCAATATGACAAATAGTTCATCGTCTGTAAACACACACACACACACTTCTAGTTATTGCGTCATCGTCGTAATCATATTCTTCTCCTCCTTCTTCGTATTATCTAGTGAAAATGTAAATGGGAATAGCAAAGACAGAGAGAGAGAGAGAAATAAGTCCCGTTGTGAATTGTTGGTTAGGACAGAGATTGCCTCATTAATTAAAAAGTGTACATATGGAGAATGGTTTCGGATCAACTCATATTGTAAACATTTATAATAGTAATTGTAGTAGTTAGTTAGTTGCAGGTAAAGAAATTATAGGATAGCTTTTAGCCAGTAGTACACACACTCACACACACAATTTACTAGAAAGCGATTTTATTATTATAAATATTGAACAGCAAGGAGACAGAAGACAGAGAGAGAGAGAGAGACAGACAGAAGGTGTAGTCATTATTAATTCTTTTTACCGGCAGCTACTATTTACTAATTATGGGCTCTCCGTTTGTTGCGCTGTTATTATTTTGTTCTTCAGAGCATCCGTATCTAGTAGTGTGTAGATAAAAACGAATAATGTTAATCCTTAGCTATAAATAGGTTTACATGAATAAATACTAAATATGTACAGGTATTATTATACTATTATGATGAAAATACTACAGTGGAGGAGGAGTTTGAGAAAATAAGCTGGACTTCTCCAAAAAAAATTTCCTGTATGTATTTACTATGTAGACCTGACGGGTACATTTTCGTTTCAATGTTTTTAAAATGTGAATGAGGTCTACATTTTATTTTATTTTTTGGAGAAATCCAGTTTTGCACCGTCTCAGGTTAAGTGTGTGCTTATTACTACTTAAAAGAATAGCTATTTAGCTGGGTAATTTTCCTATACTCGCTGTTGACTGTGTGCCGTGGACACTACTTCACAGAGAGGTGTGTGCTTGTGTGTGTGTCTTCAAATAACAAGTCAATCGTAAATTCTATTATTATTGCATATGATAATAGTTAATTATTATTATTATTAATTACTATATGTAGACATTATTATGTACTGTGCGCTACAACGACTTAATCATGTGCATTATTGTCTGATGTATTATTTAACGTACCTACCTATTTACTTACTACTACGTAATTTAATGCAATGTCCATTACTTTAAATCATGCGTTAATTCATGTAAGTAGAATTTGTTCATTTAGTGTAGAAGTAGGAATCGAGAGAGAGAGAGAATAGAATAATGTTGTAGTTTGTAGGTAATCAATAGCTTATGGAAAATTCGTTGATGTTAACTTGTGTATGTACACAATTTACACTAATTGTACCTAATAACAATAATAAATGGAAGAGAAAAAGTTATGCTGCGTTAAAAATCTCGAGTCTTCCTTGTGTACATTTTATTTTCCCTGTGAAACAGCATCATAGCACAATGCTTACACAATTCTTTTGCACCGTTACGTGGGAATTTTGTGATCGTCATGAAATTAATCTCCCACGCACTCATTCTGTATTAATTCCAAAAATGGTCATGTGATTTCCATAAAAATTCCTACAAGGCGAATCTGCATATTATAAAAATGTGCATTTCACAAAAGCATCTGATTATTTAACGGTAGAGACTGACGAAACTTGAAAATGAGTACACAGACAATTAATTTTGCTGCCAACGCAATTAAATAGTGTAAGAAAATTAGCGTGCCGAGTCTCAAGTCACCCAGCAATGAAAATACAGTTTAGAATAGTAGTGGCACATGTACAGCTAGCAAATTAGATTGTTATAGGAGAGAATGGATGGAAGGAAGGCGATGGAGAAACTGTTGAGATGAAGGAGAGGCTGTGTGACTCTGCGGGATAGTGGACGTAATCACCTATGTACCTATGTGCTGCTGTTGTGTGAGTTAACTCACAATATTTAGACGTTGGTCGTCCTCGTCTTCCCTTCCCCCTCTTCACATCTCTCCACCTACAGGTAATTGGATATAGACGTTTCTCTTCTGGGGCAGGCTTCTTTTATTCTACTCACGCCAAGCCAAGCCACGTCATTTCTTTTTTCTCTCTCTCACTCTGTGCTTCCCTTTCTCTAAACCAACTGCACACAGAAACACCATTCCACACACCATTCACGTCAAAGCTAGTTTTAACTCGAGGGTTTCCTGTCTAATGTTTTAACAGGGTCATACGTGCAACCACCACCAGCTCTTATACGTGAGCGCCTTTTAATCAAGTGCAAAAATCTGTAGTCTTTATTCAGATCAATGATGAAATGTGAACCAAGAAATTCTACAATTCTGCTAGAAAACACGTGACAGGGGAAAGGTTGCTGTGTCGATACGTATCTAAAAATAAAATGGAGATTACTCTGGGGAAATGACAGTGCGGATTCGCTGGACCCTTGGATTAATTAAAACAATGCCGGCATTAAATATTGCCGCGGAGTACCAAGTAGTATCAAATATTATCAATCATTTCAGTATTTTTCTTTGCCTTACCGTCCATTACGTCATTTATGGATTATGGGTATTCACTCAGTGTCGTAAACGTGCAGTCAGGGGCCTAGGATTGCACATATTTTTTATAATATAAACCAATCGGATTATTTACATTTTTACGATCCAAGGACGTGTTCAGGCTACTTAAAATTAGTTTTTTATACCTTATTTCGTAAAATATTTTACTAAATCACATTTACAACTTTTACGCATCAAACATGTTTAATGCTATTTACTATAGGTAGATATCAGGGGGCATTCAATTTTTGTTTTTTATGTAGTCTGTGTGTGAAACGAGTTGGATTGTGGGAAATGGTGCGACAAGTACGAGAAACTCATTGTGCGCATTCTTGCGGTCGAGTTATGTTGATTGAATACTGTAGACTGCAGAGAGACAAATAACACAATGATCACATCAATACACGTACGAAATTTACTTGGAATAATTTCAAATTGCTGACACAATTGTTTCTTTTATCAATTACTTCCATTGTGGTACACTGGGAACTTTTCCAATTGTAAGAAAAGATCATTGTGTACCCTTAATAAATTTTTCATTGGATAAGCATATTGGCAGCAGCAGCAAAGACATAATTGACAGTGGATTGACCCGCAACATATTCTCAGCACGTAACCATCGACCCATTATTGTACCTAGATACTTATTATTATTATATGTAAGGCAACAAGTCGTCCACTTACTAAATGCGTATGCATACTAACAAAGTATTTATCTAGTACACTGTTGTCTTCCAATTACCACTCACGGACAAGCAATTCAGTGCTGTACCACTAACTGCTGATCAGAGTAGTTAAACCGTCATATGCGGTAGTAGAAAATTCAATCTTCTTGAAAATTATAGTTCTATACACGTGTAATGGAATGCATACTAACTAGCAGTATGTAAGTAGGTACTAACAAGAAATGAAATGTATTTCTGCTCATATATTTATACGAAGCCTGTTATAAAAAAAGTCCACTACTATATACAAATATACTACTATAATTTTATATAGTGCGCAAGAAGATGCACAATGGATTATATAGATTGAAGATCTGCGTTCCCCCATGCTTTTAAAAAGGTATTCATTCGTTTGATGTTATGTTTCGTTACATGAACATTGACTGTATTTGTACTTGTACTAGAATTGCTTCGCTGCTGCTCTACTATTTTATAGCTCACACAGTAGCAACTCAAGAGTCAGCACTTTTATACAAAACTACTATGTCCAAGTAGTAGGCTTTTTCATTTATGATGCTGCTGAAGCCTTTTAGACGAACACATGAAAGAAGAGGAGCAAAAATTCAACTTGAATCTACATTGGATTGCTTGGCTTCTTCTTCTTCTTCTTCTTCTTGCTTCAAGTTTTTAAATGGATTTGGACAGATGGATTGGCCTCATAAAAGGGAAAAAACTCAAAGTCGGTAAGCCTTTGTGTTAACAATAATTTTAAGTTGGAAAGTCAAGTGGAATCAACTTTTGTTTAGATGTATCTCTCTATCTGTATGTATATATGTATGTGCGTACGTCTTTTGTGTGCAGTGGTGGGTTTTAGTATAGTAAAGACCACTTGCAACACACACAACACACAACGTACAAGAATAACTGCACAGAGAATATAAACGAGCACAGCGAAGCACATCCACCATGTGAAAAAAACCAGAACAAGATTTGACTTTGACGATTCAATGTTAGAAAAGTAAAGAAGAAAATTTTAAAGGCAATTCACTCACGTATACAGACAATATACTTGTGCACAGAGTTTACCTTCTATCCAGTTGTTACATTGTTAAAGTCACATTATTATGCATTAAGGTGGACGAAGAAGAAGTTCTCTACTTACTTACTTGTTAGTTCCACAATAATTCCTATACTCACAACTGATAAGAAGCATTATGTATATATTTAGACCGTATCTCATATACAATTTCCACATCTTGCATTTCATGTCGAAACGGCTATACTTGTGTACACATATATAAATATATCCACTAAATAGCAGAAAACTTTTCCATGCTCTTCTTGGAGAATTTTTAGAAAATGAGAAAAAGTCTCCCAGTCCAATTGGTGGACCGGGGTTAAAAATCGGCTACATAATATTGTCTTTATTTTATTAGTGAAATAAATACCTTTCCTCCCATCCTCCATCCTCTAAACTGCTGCATGTAACTAATTGTGACTTTGAAAAGATTGAATGCCAACCAGTCAACTGATTGTGTAGCGGGCGGTGATCTGACTCAGAGTGACTGCTGAGGCGTGTCATCTTCTTGGGAAAAGATGTTACCACAGCAGTAAATTCTAAAGACATACTTAAATTCATACATAAATACTATGAATATTATGAATATCCATGTAGAGACAAGAGACCCCATGGCTATGATGTCATGTGTAATAATAATGCTGTTTTTTTGCATTCTTCTCCCTAAACAGTTGTCACAAATCACACATTATGGATTCTAACGTCCACCCCACCCACACGTAAACATCTATTTAAACAAATACCTTCTACAGCATCTAAAAATCTATTATTCTTCGCAGTGTGTGAAACACTGCGTACTCTTTTGCTGACCAGGTTGTTGCAGTGACTCCAAGCAAGTTAAATGACCTAAAGTCACAAGAAAAGAAGTTTCATCTAGTAATTCATTAGTGGATTGGACAGAGTCACGGAGCTCCATCACATTTGTTAGCTCGTAGGCTGATAGAGTCGCTCTGCCTTTGTGAGTCAAAGAACAAGGCAAAGTAATCGTGCTTTTCACATAACCAACTACCACCACCAACTACGACTACAATGTATGTATAGTCTGTAGCTATTGTAGCTACAGTGTGAAGCAGTCACAAGCAGAAAATAATCAATTGCAATGTGAGAGCTAAAGTTGGCATGGAATCGTCAATTGCATATAAATACATTGTATATACAATTATACAGACGGAGAGTTGTACATAAAAGTTCATACACGTATACAGCGTGCCAGCGACACAAAGCTCGTACAGATATTATTATAAAGAAAAGTATGCACAGAGTCACAGTCACAGAGTCAGCCAGAAGAGTAATAGACATTGTAGCATTGGATTGCGTGGCCTCTGTCCGATTAGAATCAGGAACGACGAAAAGTCATAAAATTATATTGCCCCCGTCTATAAAGGTCTATCAACAGTTTTTAGTGCTATACACGTTCATACACACACACACAACACACACACACACAATGCAGAAGGCTAACAACATGTGTTTGTGCACTGCACATGTATATTTTACGTGGTGCTCACACACACAAAGCCAGAAATTGAATCTGTACAATACACAGGTATAACTATATACATATCTGATGGAAATGTAACCTATTACCTCTGCTAGAGGTGTTCTATACACTTCAGCACAATGTAGATGCAGTGTACATGTTGATCCTATCTCTGAACATACTTGCCTGCGCACACACTCTACAAAATAGTGTATCTCTAAATATTAATAAGTAATAAGCGCCACGTATGTACATACATACTGCACTGTAAGAGTAGAGATGCAAGTATTACATGCAAAATGAATTCTCTCCCTCTGAATTTTTAAAAGCTTGTAAATTAACATTGTATTCATGTTGTAGATGTAGATCTTCATTGTTGTCTTGCATTGCTAAGGTATAGCAGCGAACTGAAAATCGATTCACTTCCACAACTGAAATCTACACAGGGATCGAAAATCAAGAGTTTTCTCATGAAAACTGAGTGAGAATCCATTATGGACTTTCTGTGATTAAACTAGCTTTCAACCCGAAAATATGGTCAGGACAGACTCACTGCTGCCTTCAATTCTTTTGAGTAGTTAAAAATAAGTCATTAAGAGTATTCTTATATATATGAATGCAGCTGGTAGATAATTGGTGTGCGAGGGCAAGCGGAATCTGTTGCTAACGCTAACACTAAATTCAAAGTCATCAAGCGAGTGCGTTCATTTCGGAGGGTGGGAGCAGAATACCTGCGTACTTTTAAGTGCACTCCCTCCATATGCATTTTGTATGAAATTGTACTTGCGAGTACGTGCATGGATTTCCCGGTCACCTTTAAATAAATGGTAGACTCCTTGACATCATACATCTGAGGGAGGTTAAGCAACAGAGAATTCTAGAGTAGTACTAGTACTCAGTCACTCACTAACTCACATCATACATTATCTCCACTTCCACAAAAGCACGAAACACATTAAGACGCTAATAAAAGCGTATACGTGATGTGATTATTCCAATGGTTGCTCCAATCTAACTCAGATCACTTTTTGCACGATAAATACTGCTGACTACCTACTTGGGTACTTTGTTTTCGGCTAATACTATTTGTACTACTACTTTTGTATATAGGCTCTGACTCTTTTCCTTATGCTCACTCACTCACTCACTCACCACTTCAATTGTGTAATCTCAATGAAATCCTTGCCATATGTTCTTCTATCGATTTTTACAATCCGTCACTACTGAACTTGTTCAGAGACTCCACTCTCTGAAGAAATCATCGCTCACTCACAATTTATCATTATTTACGACGAAACTTTGAGCATTTTTTTTACCAGCAGCGCCCTGTAAGAATCATTAATTAATAATTATATGCCAAATTTCTACCTGAAAATAGAGAATTTATAGTGTACTGTGTCTTCTTTGGACTTTTTAAATAAGCAAAGCATTTCGCTATGTTTTGCATTGACGGTGGAGGTGGGGCTGCAAGGAGAACCAATTAGGAAGACTGTGAGTTAACTTTTGAGTAGTTAGGTAGTTACGACAAATAGGAAGGTTGCTAAATTCTGAAATGATACACACACATATGCACTCCTATCACTACAATACAATAGTACAATGCACAATAAATGCGTTATATCATAATAATAATAGAATAGAGCATGGAAGACTCAAGGGACGAATGCATTGTGGAATAAATTAAGTGGATGCACACCCTTTTACATGTAATGGCTATAATGTCTCCTGTGATTTGCATCTCTATGCATAATAAGTAATATGAAAATGCATGCAATGTAAGTAGCATTTGGTGTAGACGAATAGTATAGGTATATGAGTTTTACGTGTTTTAATTTACATTGAAAAATACAAACGCTGTTTTCATCACAATGCAATGTGTACCAATGAATTTGTTTCTTTAAATAAATTTCAAAAAGAATCTACACTTTTTTAAAATTTGCAATCGTCTCGAACAAAATTGAAGGCAAATAATTTCTTCAATCGGTTGTGTTCAAACTCAGGTGTAAGAGCGAAATGCTGTTTCCATTTTGGGCAGGAATAATGAAATTCTTTCTGAAGAGACGTCTGTGTGGAAATATTTCAACTTTTTTATGTCTTCTTTTATTGCAGCATAGATTCAGCGAGACTGCACTAAAATTGAATCAAGATAAAGATTCAATTCAAGAATTGAAAAAAGCGATGGAAAATATCCGAAACTTGTAAAATATCTTGCAACACGCTCACCACCTTTACAAATAATAAGAAAGATTGCAAATTATAATCACGTGCAAATTGTCGAAATTCCCTCATCAGTATTTCTTAAGGAAATTGCTTCACATTGTTTGTACGTATACTTACTATTTGTAAAGCATTTAATTATAATGTACATAGTTATTTATTCAGAATTTGTGGTTGCAGTATAAACCTTTTCCTTGCCAAGATAGTATGTTAGCTTAATTGCCACAAAATAAATTACTAACGACCTACAATAAAATTTCATGAAGGAAGAATCATCATCTTATCTTTCCCTCTTTCTTTTCCTGCACACACAGCAAACGTAAAGAAAATGTTCTCATAAAATCTGAGAAGGAATTCACACATTATTACGTGCACAGTATCCGTGAAGCGGCAGTGACTTCTGCAATTGGGAATCTGTATCAATAATAATGGCCGAGTGATAATCACCATATAAAATTTTAAAAAGGATTAGCTTCTGAAACGGATACAGATTAGCATGACACGTTAGTAGCTAATCGTTTTTTATTATTGTGCTATCATCATCCGAGAAGAAGAATCAGAGGTCGTAAACGTTCTCACAGTCATACTTATTATACGATAAACTCTGTACTTGTTATTAGGACGAATAGGTCAGGCACATTCATCGCTCTGTCTACATACTCCATACATACTTTTATATTAATAACCATATAGAGCAAACAGTAGTATTTTTTCTATGTTTACACACAGAACGTGATACAAAGAAGGGAGACACTTGGCTCTCCTTTTTTCACCTCCTACAATGTTATCACAGCATTTGATTTAAATGATGAGACATTTCCAAGCAATCAATTAAAAACTGAAGAAATTGCTCTTCTCACAATCAGACATAAAATTAAATACAACGTCATCAGTCAATCTCATATCAATAATAAATCCTCCGAATACGCGTACAGCACACAGTGGAGATTCCATCAAAATAATCGACGAAATATTGCAAAAAATCAAACAGTGACCCAGGTGGCGCGTACAATGCAGACATTATCTCACTGTTAATTAGATAGGGACGAATCCCTTGGACGAATTGAACTCCCAAAGTGCAAAGTCCGTCAATTATTTTCTTCATTGCTTCACATACCTGCACTAAATGCACGCTGAATTGCTGCACTCTCCGAGAGTCGTCGAAAATAATCTTTGCTGGGAGTTGAGATATGAATGGAAGTGCAATTTGAGACGTGAATGAAATTAACTTTGTTGCTCCTTTGTGCACTAAAAAAGTGCACTGAATTGAAGAAGAAATGGCATTTGACCGTAAATCCTTTACGAGACGCTAAACGAAACAAGTCATTTATTAACTGTGGACATTGTAGTACTTGTATTACTATTATTGTGATGGTGGTTCTGAGAGCGAGAGAGCATGGAGCTGAATTGCTGGTCATAATAACTATAAATGTGTATATTATCGTGCTGCGGACACTTCATTACTACATCATAGGACAGTTTGTTGTTAGCTCTATTATGAGCTGCAATAACAATAAAGTGCAATGCAGTATGAGTATTATATTATTACGACTCTTTCCTTCTCTTATTCTGCAACAGTGCAGACTGCACACAGATTCACGTGGTGGCCTGCAATATAATAATGACAGTTAATTCTTCTACCTGGAAAACATTTACAACACATTTATATATATATACGAAATGCACTTTATATTTACCTACCTGAACATGATTTTTTGTTTGCCCGATGAATATACACGAATTGTATAGAGATGGTATTTAGTATTCTCGCGGAATTTAATCGTTCAATTCCCTGCTGCTGGCAATTCATTCAAAAGACAAATTAAATTGCACACATTTACTACAATAGTAAAAGTAAGTATGGAATTTTTCCACTCGGCAATTTCCTCTCTCATTATAATGTAACAATGTGTATAATCTTTGTAAGCATTTATAGCAAGATCATTAATTCATATTGTGAATGTACATTTCTCATTTATTCTACTTATTATTACTTACTTAGATTCGACAGAACAGTTTTTAGTGGGCAACCAGTGGAAATTATGTTCGTTAATTGAGGTGGATTTTCGCACCCTGTTCTTTTTAAACGAACATTGCCACATTGTTTTGCCATCTGTAAAATCACCGCTGTCCTTTTTCTATTACGTGGTGCCATATTAATTTTATATGCTCTGCTTTCTGAATTACAAAGAGGGGAATTTATGCTGCTACCTACCTACTAAAGGCGTTCGGTTTCATCTGTCCCAAGGTAATTTTCCATGGTATGACGAAACGCGGAAACGACGACGAGCAATATTAATACATATTGTTAGTCAATATGACTTGAGCCGGATTTTTATGACATGGCCACGTCTCACACTTCATGATACACGCAAAACTACATTGAAAATTTAAAGCAAAGGACCGGAATTCGTTGCATCATGAAAGAGGACATCCCTGTTAACCTCCCTAACACTTAACCCATAGACTTTTTCGGGTTCGGTTACCTGAAACAGCGACTGTGGGGCAGAAAGTGTACCACGATGAAAGGACTTTGAAAACTTTTTCACTGCACCCTTCGCTTCCGGCTACAATTTCTTTCCCATTTCTTAACCAAATGTTACGAAATTTGTACAAATATTCTCACTGAATTGACTAACAATATGTATAATATTAATATTGCTCGCCGGTGTTTCCGCGTTTCGTCATACCATGGAAAATTACCTTGGGACAGATGAAACCGAACGCCTTTAGTATATGTAGGTAGCAGTATAAATATTTATTTATTACAATAATGCTACTATAACACCTACTCCATGTCCATGCACTTAAAGGAGTTGGTGGAAAAATGTAAAATTTCCACACTCAAGGTCGTACAAATTGCCACAGCAATTACAAGTGAAAATACTTGGAAGATCCTTCACAGAATTTCCCTACAAAGCTATTCTATGCATCAGAAGCGCTTATGCATTTGCAGCAATTACAATAACAGTTGATAAATATACTATCTACTCCTTTAATATACAGTAATACAGAGAGTAATACTAATATACATATAAATTGACTACCTATTCATAAAAAGTGTATACAATGTTGTAATCATAATATAGTACAGAGTCATCCTTTGTATAGCCGCATTTTAACGAGCGAAAAATACATTACACGGGAATATAATAATAACAATTCTATTTACTGCTAATGATAATAGTCCACAATAATAATTACAATATAGATAAATATGCTTGTATTAATCATAATAATTATAATTATTGTACATATATTTTATGGGCCGACAGCGGCACACTTATTACATTTTACGGTGTGTAGCATTGTAGCTTTATAGCTGCATAGAATTGTCCCTCTTTCCTTCGTGCATTATACGGTAAAAGTAAAATGACCACAGGGACTTTTAATTGTCACTACTAAATTTATTTACGGTTTGATACTTGATGCAATGCACTCGATTAATTTTGAATTGCAACAAGCTTACTATATTACTTACATCATAAGGGGGGCTTGCAATTGAAAATATATTTACGCATATAGATTACGGTGGATTACGAGATATGTTAACGTAGTAAAGAATCTTCAATTTAAAGTGTGCAAATTACATAACGTGTTATTACTAGATTGGCAGAGAAAACATGAATTTGCAGTTTCTAAACACTAAATAACGGATGTTAGCGGTTTTTTAAAGATTCAATGGAGAATAGAAATAAACTCTGTCTGTTCCTAGAAAATATTTCTTCGGAACTGAAAAGTAAACTTAGAAAACCATTGTGTGTGTGTGTGAAATTTAATGTGGATAAGTAGGCACCAGGGCTATCCTCCCCAGCAGCCACAGAAACGGAGAACTGGAGGAACATTGTTTGGTGGAGTGGACGAGGACGGAGGAGTAGGAATAGTAGCTGTTGAAATTGTCATTTGGGCACTTGAGCCCCAAAGTCACAGAGTATCATGAATGAATGAATGAATGGGAATGGAAGTGGGAGCGGAAAAGTTTCTCGATGCACTCACTGACTGAGAGAAAACAAAGCCATGAAATGGGCAAAGTGGGACCTATAAATCTAAGTAGCCCATTACACCCTACTCTCAAACCTTCCAATAGAAATATCAAACAGACAAAACAACAAGAGAGACGAATGGCACATTGCGGTTTAAGTGCAGCCTTCAAACGTCGATCTCTCTACTAGCAATGCATGGTTCTACGTAGTAAACTTAAACTTGGCTACACACACACACGGTGAAATATGTACACATGGTTGATTTATCTATTGCAGTCCCTCTCTATGTGCTCGGGGTCTCATTCAGTCTTGCTCAACTCTAAATTACGAATGCATATCACAGGCATCATTAATAATAGTAATAATATTGGTACTCGAAACTATTTGTCATATCTTTGTAAATTGTAACTTACTACTAATATTACGCAATCATTTCTGGACAGATCTCTTCTTTCTCTAAAAACTTGTTTCGTGTCGATCCAGGCAGGAAAACTGAACAAACAATTTTGTCTTGCCAAAATTAAACAGTACTTAATTTTACAGACATACTTATATTTCCACTAACAATAAATTGAGTAATTGGTTTGAGCTAGGATAAGATTTAGATAGTAAGCTGGATTGAATGCATACTGCATATTTATAATAGCTGTTCACAATAATAATTAACAATAGCAGGAATTTCAGCTCACCTGAGATAAAAATAAACTTTTCTCACGATACTCCGCAGGCAGCCACAGTCACAGTACACGAATCAAATACCCGTAGGATTGTTGTGTCTGCCTGGCTACTCCCTCTAGGAGCTAAGTGGGCTTCCATTAATATTTCACTGCATGCTATTTTGTTAATGTGCCTGCTTTGCTGTTCTAGTTTTATTCATGTGGTTAGCATATACATACTCATTATATAATCAGAACAGAAACTGGCAAAAGAGATCAATATGTACATATAATGTTTTAGCATGCCGCTCAGGACTATAAGGCCTTACATTAGATATATATCTATGGGGTCAAGGGTTTGCGCGGTTAATTTTCCTATCTGCCTGCTTTTTCCTACTAAAGAAGCGAATTCTGTGCTGGTTTTCTATCACAGGCTTGGCGTCTAAATCAGAAGCCGCAAATCATTTGTAATTTTGTGGACCAAACGGTTCTATAAATCGACTAAATTGCCCAATCGACGTAACTGTGTTACCGGTCGCCAGTGACTCTGTGTCTTAGACAGTTAACCATTGCTCATTGGAATTAAGGTTCTTCTCATTGTGACGGGACGACCACCGCTGTCTGGCAGGCAGGACCGAAAGCTGTGAATTTCTCTTCCCAATTGCTGACATCAGAACGGTAAATCTCTCATTTACATTTTTTCCAATACAGACTTGCCACCAAGAGCGTATTTAGGGGAGGCACTGAACCACTGTTCCCCACAACTTGTAGCAACTAAGACAGGAAGCATAGGGAAGTGGAAGGTGGGAGGAGCTAATTAACATGAGTTAAGGCTGTGCCCATATGCTTGTCAGAATGGTGAATTTTCAAAAAAGTAACGAAATCTAAAGTAATCTTCCTACCTGCTGAAAATGCTTTCTTTCTCCCACCTTCGCTATGTTAATTTTTAGGAAACTCTAAACATGTCCCTTTCAAAATTGAAAATAACGGACTCTCCTACTTCACTAATGTAAAATACAGTTGAAAATAACTGATTGGCAGTTGTTTTGACCTTAATCTGGGACTGACTGTACTTGAATGGTGCTACTTTAGACCTCAAGAGTGGTTATTCATGATAAACACGTAGAGCCTACTGAAAAACCCCATCTCACCTTTTGTTAGCCATGCGAGTGCTTCTATCCTGTCGATCCTTTCCCACTCTACCCAGACTTCCCATGTGTAGGCGGTATTCTGGCCGCGGGAGTTTTGTGCAAGCATTGAGATTTTACTTTGACTTGATGTGTTTTCTGAGTGTTCTGTTGTTCTATAATTCTATTTTTCATTTTGCAGGTGGTGCAATTTTGAATCTAAATTATTGAATAGGTTTCTCATTCTCCAGATAAAGTGTTTAGAGCAATACGTCGCCGTTACAATTTATTTTTGTGTGGCTAAAAGGTAATCACTAATTACCATTAATATTAATAGTATTTAACGTTGAATTTGTGTTCTCCATAATTTTTGTCGCAGGTATATTCAAAGTAGAATAAATAATGGACCCGTAGATCCCAATTTTATTTTATGAACTAATCGTATTAAATTTTCCTATGGATTCGTGTTAGTTTCATTTAATGTAGATTTTTCACAATTTTGGGACTGCTTTTAATTTAGTTTTAACCTCTTATTATTAGTGCTTTGATTTCGTGTCAATTTATAATTTCTTACATGTCAAAAATTAATAATTCAACTATTTTCCACATTGTCCAGGTGGTTTATAAGACTGTAGGCACCCTGGAAATTGGAAATATAAAAAAATGATTTCAAAAGATATGCGCCAGTGTACTATTGAATTATACATTAAGCGTTCGAGTACAGTGGGAGATGATACTACATTAAACCACAGCAGCCCAATCAAACTCAAAGGCAGTCGTTCCGAAAATACACCTAAAAAACAGAATGGCTCATCATCCCACTCAGCAAGGTTTTTGAGCCCAAATAGGGGTAACCAAATCAAACTAAATGTGGCAAAGAGCAACGAAACCTCTCCCAAACCAAAGTGTAAAGAGTTTCCAATCCATGCGGAAAAGTTTAGCACTCAAAGCCCTGCAAGATCATCTGGTGTAACGAAAAATGTCTCGAAGAAATATGTTGAGCCACCATGTAAAAAACCAAAAAACAACTTTTTGAATAATTCTTACGTGTTCGATGAGGACGACGAAGGCCTGCTCCCAATAGAACTACCACCTGATTTTGGACCTACCTGCGAAGATGAATTCGATGATGATGAGGATGCTTGCAATAAAATCGAGTTCAAGGAGTATACCCTTGAATTGACAGTACAGCCACTATCAGATGCAGAAATCATTGAAAAGATTTTTTCAAAACAAGTATTAATTTATATTATTTTACTCTTTTTATTTATTTTTCATAAATACGCAAAGATACATTAGGTATTATTATCTTCTGGTGTTTTCGTGAGCGAATTAACATTACTATTATTCAATGTAATATAGACGTAAAACAGAAACCACTGCATAATACCAATATTCATGTAAAAACCCATCTGAAAACATGAATATGAAATAGTGTTAATTGTATGTATGCACCCCTGTAAATTAGAAAAAACCTTTATTTAGCCCCTCCCTATGTAAAAAGAAACTAACTTAAATGTCTCAATATAATATCAGTCTCTATTTATTTATATATGCAGTCGGTACTACTACAGACAGGTGGGTACCTAAAAATACAACTCCAATTAAGTACAAATGCTAGAATAGAATTTCTGATAGCAGTTTTCATGCATTTTATTGCAATTGTCATGTGTTTTTACCGTTACATTTTTATCACTCTTAATTTGATATTTTACATTTTAAAAATGTGATGTGAATATGTATATTCAGGTTGCTTTGAAAAAGCCACTAGCAGGACTAACGTGCTACTATTGCGCAAGAGTATTTCCAAGCAAGGCCCAAAGGAAAGCACACACGGAGGCAGTGCATGAAAAAGGTTCCACAATCAAGTGTCCAGCATGCGACAAGATATTTGGCAGCGAATGGTTTTATAAAAATCATCTGAAAGTAAGTCATGAAGTGGACAATGAGAAGGATTTGAAGTTCAGTTGCGAAAAGTGCGACCATGAGTTTGCTCGGCCCGATTTATTGGCACAACATGCGGCTCTACATCTAAAACCGAATTTCGAAATTAATAAGCCTAACCTGAATTGTTTCAAATGTGAGAAATTGTGTGACAATCTTGAAGCGTTGGGCGCGCACGTTTTTAACTGTAGAAACCCTAACGTTTCATTTGAGAAGATTATGCATCGAACCTGTGAAATTTGTTCCAAGAAAATTTTGGGAAACTTTCTCAAGTTCGCTACACATTTGAAACAACATGAAATTCATGTAATTCAACGGGGGGAAACTGTAAGGAGAGACTTGGCAAGTTTCTTTTTAGAGTCTTCGGAGAGATACTCTTGTACCAAGTGTGCAAATTTGTCTAAATCGTCTACAGAATTTATCGGTCATCTGATTAGCGCACATCGCGCACGAATCAGAAGTTCTGATTCAAGTAAACCAGATTTCAGGTGCTGTAAATGCAAAAATATTTACCAAGAACGGTCAAAGTTAGATAACCATAGTTGTAAAAAATCTTAAATTGTTTAAACTGTTAAACTGCACACTTTGCACACAAACGACAAAAAGTACTTTTTCATAATTTATAGAAAAACAACCCTGTGCAGGTGTGTGCTGTTGTAATGTATTAATAAAATGTTGCTTTCATCGTTTTGCTGAACTATTAATAATAAGACAAAATTATTTAACTGCGACTTTTTTCAATCATTTATGTGATCAAAAAGTTTCATTATTTGTTGGAGATTATCCATTTTAGAAATTAGAATTGCTATGTAATTTGTATTTCAAACGTCTTTGTCTACTGATTTGTATTATCCGTAAGTCATATAACAGTTTTAATAAGGTAGTAAAATATTTTAGTAATTATAACTTTCGGACATATTGATTTATGTTAGTAATTCTTTGTAAGGTTGAGTGCCAACAACCGTATATGAGTGCAATGCAGATTAGTAAGCATCGGCCAAGGTTTTTATATACAATTTAAAATGCTTTTAGCCTTCTTGCTTTTTTCTCTCATTGTCATTTAATAGGACGTTGTGTTTGCTACAAATATTTTGTTGGGAAAAAATGTAAAATTTGTTTATTCATAATGTGTTATATATTGTAATGTATAACTGTCATATTTTAATTGTGTACCAATAGAAGTATGTTGGAATTGCGAAATTAACAACTGCGGTTATATCGTGTATTTGCAATATTGATTCCCCCACAAAATGTTTGTACTTTATGATAAATTGAGCGTCATAAATATAGCCTTCAAAGATTAAATTCAGATGTACGTTTGTCAGTTTGTGTTAATAAGTTATAAAGCATTTTTCAGTATTTTATTATATGGAAAGTTTTATTATTTGTATAAGATTCAAAAATTATTTCCTTGTTATAAATAAACTAATGCGGGTAGAATGCGCTTTCCCAGCTTTTGTATTTTTTAAATGTAATTTTAATTGTGTTTAAGTGTAACAATGGCCATTTTTTGACATACTACCAGATGGTCATAGTTTTTATATAAAAGTATGATGCTTCGCAGTAAGCAGAAAAGACATATTGGCTTCAAATATTTGATAGTGAAAAGTATTCTTATTCCAAAATTGTTATATTCTACAATGCTATGACTAATTTAGAAAAACAACTATTAAAACTCCAAGCCCGCCTTGAGGAAAGCCCGCCTCAAGTTAATTCCAGAACTTTAAGCGTTACACCTCATTTAAATATGTGGTGCAACCCCATATTTAATATTTAATTTAGGTAGACATCTTTCATCTACTGGAAATTTCTTGTGCTAAATATACTAGGCCTAAAATCATTGACGTGAAATCAAGAGTGAAATTTCAATTATTCAATTAAATTCTAATATCTACTGGAAATATTATGCGTAGATCTAATTTG